>JALPCB010000268.1:0-18200 GCA_026538395.1 Cryptococcus sp. GC_Crypt_3
CTCCCTGCTTGACGAGGGATTCAGCCAGCGCTTTCCCAAGACCCGACGAGCCGCCGGTGATGTAGCAGTGCTGGGGGAATGGATCAGCTGGTGAGACACGAGTCTATAAGTCTAGAGGAACGGGGGATAGAGTATAGCGGTGGACATACCTTTCCTTTGGGACTGTAGGTGGAAGTGGAGGAACCGAAGAACGGCATGATGATGATGGAGAGTACGACCAGGAGTACAGCAACGATTGTTGCCGGTGTGAGATATGCGCTTTCACTGGTGCTGAAATAGCTCGACAGGGGGAATGCCATACCGCTGTTCCCGAAGCTCTATAAGAATGAGCGAAAGAGCGAAAGCGTCGAATGCACCTTGAGGTGCAGGAGGGAGAAGAATGGGAAAGGGGAAGGTGTAATGTCGGTGATGTCGGCCATGCGAGACTGCGAGATGTTGATGTTGATTTTGATCTTGTTTCAGAAATAATTCCAATTTCTGATTGTTGTTCGACATCTCATCCATACGAGCCTTTGACGGGAGAATGTCTATACAACGTACGTCACAAGCATGGCGATCACCCCTTTATCCGTTATCGACCGACGCTGACTTGAAGGCTCTCATATCAGATGCAGATGCGGAAGCCAAAGCTGTAGCCGAAGCAGAAGCAGGAGCAGGAGCTGAAGCGGGTCCTTCACGCTTAGCCCAAACTACAGAAGACAGCACCGTCCTTGAATCTGGCTCTTCCACTACGACGCCGCCTGAGAAGCTCTCGCGATCAAAGCTCAAAGCTGCCCTCCGAGCCGAGCGGAAAGCAGCTAAGAAAGCCGAGAATGCCAACGAGTCTACCTCTACTCCTAGTGCTAGTGGTAGGAAGCAGAGGGTGAAACCTACTCCGGTGGCCGTACGGCCGTTTGACAATCCGGGGCAGGAGGAGGAGCGGACTGTGCATGAGGTGTACGAGGCGATCGCCCCGCATTTCTCCCAGACGCGGCAAAAGGTCGGTGCGCTTCTCACTCTCACTCTCTCACTCTATACCTGCTTCTCACCCCAATATTCTGGTCATATAACGGAGACAAGCTGATATGAAGTGAGCGTAGCCATGGCCGCTAATAACCTCCTTCTTGCACTCCTTACCTCCCAACTCCCTCGGGTTAGATTCAGGCGCAGGCAACGGCAAGTACCTCCACGTAGCGCGAGACGCGGGCGTGGAGATGATAGCGCTGGATCGGAGTCGGGGGTTACTTGACATAGCGCGGAGTGAGGCGGGCGGGGAGTGCGTCCGGGGTGATCTGGGCTTCGGCGGTTGGCGGGAGGGTGTTTTCGTGAGTCTACCTATCTCTTGCCTTCTCTGTCTTGTTCGTTCTACCCCCAAGCTAATTTGGGCACTGTCGCAGGACTTCGCAGTATCCGTTGCGGCCATTCACCATCTATCCACTCCCGAGCGAAGACGGCATGCCGTGCAGGTAAGTCAAGTGCCGCTTTGCAGGTACACGTCACACTTTCTTAGTAGAGCTGACATATTATCTGATCATTCTCGTATAGGCCCTACTCAAACCCCTTCGATTATCCTCCCAGCCGCCCTACGCACGGTTCATGATCTACGTATGGGCGTATGAGCAAGGGGAAGCATCGAAAAGGAAGATGGGCACTGCGGCTGCGGGCTCGGCGGGTGATGATGTGGCCGGGGCATCTACTTCAGAGTCTAGTGATATCACCACAAGTACAACTCGACTATCGTTGACGGACGAGAATCACGAGCGAAACGGCTCAATCAGCCAGGATCGGCCCGCATCAGAATCCGATGAGGTCCAAGCTCAAGCTGCACCGACCAAAGTCCAGGACGTCCTCGTTCCGTGGATATTGCAAAGCACGACCACTCCATCCACACCCCCTACACCGGATACAACAGCTAAGCAAGACTACAAAAGCGCAGAAGGGCAGAATCAAGTGTATCACCGATATTACCACCTCTTCCTCGAGGGCGAGCTGAAATCATTAGTGGAAGAAGCAGCCGTGGAGAGCGGATTCGTCGTGAGACCTTCTCACCAAAAGGCAGATGGAGATGGAGAGGACGAGCGCGGCGATGCAGGCGACGCAGAAGACAACGAGACGCATTCTGCACCGTGGCTGAAGGTCAAAGCAGTAGGGTGGGAAATGGATAATTGGTGGTTGGAGGGGGAGGTCGGGGGTAGTTCATCATCTTCTGCATAGGTGTAGATCACAATGACCGAGCTTGTAGCCTGTGCAATGCTGTCATGCATGATATAATACAATATGTTGTTGGAATATATGTGATACTTGGTTCACTGTGATAGTCCTGATGCAAACCAAATTACTTTCTACTACTTCTATCCGATCTACGCGGTCCGTATCCGCTCTCTGAACCTTTCAGCAGAGTAGCAATCTCATCCACGTCCCTCGACTCGCGGTCGTGAGGTAGCAGTACAGCGCGCTGTTCCCTCATCCACTCCAGCACGCGCTTAACGCCCGTGTCGTCGCGCTTCTCCCTCAGCGCGCGAACGACCATCTTGCCGAATGGTCGGACGGAATCCGCCCATTCTCTCTCTTTGAATCGTTCCTCCTCCTCTCGCTTCGCCATATCGGCTTGAGAACCAAAGGAGGATATAGCGCGCGATCGCGCTTTGAGCATGGCGCGACTGACGACGTCGAATAGAGCGCGTATCTCCTTATACCCGAACTCGCTCTCGCTATCCCGCTTCAAAGCCTTTCTCACTCTACCCTCTTTATCCCTGAACACCCTCGTTGCGCCTTCCACGTCACTGGGCGCGGTACCTATGGCAGATCGAAGCCAACATCGGATGATGATCTGAGCGGTCTCGCGATCCGGTACGAAACCGCGATACCGCTCCAGTTTCGTGATGGTATCCAGAAGTTTGCGCAATTGTCGCAAGGAAGGTGTAGGTGCGGGCCACGGTGTGCTGGAGGAGCGGAGTAGGGTTATCGGGTAGTGGGAGGATAAAGGGATGCTAGGGCGCGTAAGGAGGTAGAGGAGGTGCGCGTTGTAGTGCGCCGTCAGAGCGGATTGTCTCTCTGTCTGCGAAAGAGCGTTCATAGACGATGACGAGAGCTGAGGAGGGACTTGGATTGGCGTCCAATGCCCAGGAGGCAGGCGAGGAGCGTCGGTGTCGGGATCGAAATTGGCGGTACGAGCTTCACTGGATAATCGCATCTTTCCCTTATCCTTTCTCCCTGTTCCATCGCCTTGAACAAGAGGCTGTCCTTGTACCACCTCCCACCCCCTCCTGAGCCGCTGGGCCAGTTTCCCAGCACCGCCTTTCTCCAGCTCCGCCACTATCTTGTATGTCAGAGCTTGGTCAGAGGCGTACTCTGGTGTTGACAGCGTGTGGAACACCGTGAGTCTGTAAAGTCGCGAAGAGAGGAGACGGGAGATGATCGGGGGAAGGTACGTTTGTTCGTGGAAGGTAGATGTTGTTGATATGGTCGTTCGCGATGGTTCTACATCCTGAGTCTTCGTTATTGATACAGTTGCTTGTGCGGGATAGTTTGGTTGATCTGGATTGCAGGTTGGATCAGTGCATAATCTCAACATCACGACAATATGAGAATAGCATAGCCTACCTTCTACTGCAGTAGTAGAGTCTAGCTGCTTGGGCGGAATGAAGGGCCGCTCATACGCCTGCAGGATCCGCTGTAATGCCATGAGACTGGTTTCCGCCTGATTCGACACTATAGTGAAGTCGGTCTGGCTTGGTTCCGTTCCCGTGTCCGTGCTGAGCGTCGTAGCTGTCTCGTTGGTGTTGCTTTTGGTGAGACCAAGATACGCTCTTGTTCTGGCTCGGGACGAGGACGATGCAGTTGGTGGATCATGTCCTCTCGCCGTCGGGCGATTCTCGTATCCATGTGTCGACGCTCTTCGGCTGTCGGAGGCTTCGTATGTCGCTCTTCCTCTTGGCCAGAGCGGCCAGAGTGACGGCCCCGCTCCTGCTCCTGCTCCCGTCCCCGATGATGCCGGGCTGCCTTGCCAGTCTGTCGATGGCTTGAGCTGTGCTGGACCGCTCGAGAAACCTGCTGCTGGTCCCGCCGGTGTTGTTGCAGTGCCTGTGTGCGGATGACGCCGAGAGCGAGACTGAGCCAAATGGGGGATAACGATGAATCGTAATACCGTGTCTTGCAATACGGTCGAGCGTAATACGGAAGAGTTCCGCCGCATCCCATCCCGCATCCCATCTCTGTAGTGTGAGCGTGGTGTCTAGGGATGGGTATGCTATGGTATGATAATGGTGTATGCAGCGTGGTCTATGCAGCAATGTCAAAGACAAACGCCAATGATAACTGGTACATATAGGAGAGATAAAAGTGCCACATTGACTGAAATCGCCGAATATCTCCGAGGTGTCTGCGAAATTCATCCTCGTGCTCGCTATCAAAATGACCTTTGTCGCTGTTCACACTTTTCACTTTGTTACTGTCTCTTACCTATACACACTACCTAGTCTTGAAAAAGCCTTCTGATCTCATACATAGGAGATCAATTGGGAGACTAGCATCCGCCTTCACCCTACCCAACCTCAACCAAAACAACAAATAGTCAAGATGGGTGCCACTCGTGCCAACAAGGAGATCTACTTTGAGAAGCTCCGTGCTCTCATCGAGCAATACCGTGAGTAGACGTGTGATGCAAAGTAGCAGCTCGCAATCTAACGATTACTCGCAGCCTCGATCTTCGTCGTCAACATCGACAACGTTTCGTCGCAGCAGTTGCACATGATCCGTCAGGCTCTGCGCGGCAAGGGTGTTGTGCTCATGGGCAAGAACACCATGGTCCGTCGTGCCATCCGCGGCATCTTGCCCGAGTTCCCCCAGTTCGAGAAGCTCGTTCCCTTCATCAGGGGCAACATCGGTTTCGTCTTCACTTCCGGTGACCTCAAGGACATCCGTGAGATCATCATCTCCAACAAGGTCGCTGCGCCCGCTCGTGCTGGTGCCATCGCCACCACCGACGTCTACGTCCCCGGCGGTAACACCGGCATGGAGCCCGGAAAGACCTCGTTCTTCCAGGCTTTGGGTATCCCCACCAAGATCGCCCGTGGTACCATCGAGATCGTCTCCGACGTCCAGGTCGTCTCCGCCGGTAGCAAGGTCGGAACCTCCGAGGCCACCCTGTTGAACATGCTCAACATCTCTCCGTTCACCTACGGTATGAGCGTTGTGCAGGTCTACGACAACGGCGCCGTCTTCCCCTCGTCCGTCCTTGACATCGAGGAGAAGACCCTCATCGACCAGTTCATGTCCGGTATCAAGACCATTGCCGCCATCTCGCTCGCCACTGGTATCCCCACCATCGCCTCGGTCGCTCACTCGCTTGTCAACTCTTACAAGAACTTGCTCGCCGTCTCTCTTGCTACCGAGTACGAGTTCGAGGGCTCTGCCAAGGTGAGTTTATGGTCTCCGTCTCATCACGTTTTGGTTACGCTTTCAACGATGTTACAACACTTCTCAATCCACTGGAGATTTCCTAGGCGTCTGGCTTTACCGCGGACGCCCACGATGGAGCAAACAGTCTATATTCATCTACTGAATCGCTCATCTCTCGTCACCTCTACAATGATTACTTGTAGGACGATGCTGACTAGACGTTACTACCACAGATCAAGGAGTACCTTGCCAACCCCGAGGCCTTCGCCGTCGCCGCCGCCCCCGCTGCTGGTGGTGATGCTCCCGCCGCCGCCGAGGAGGCTGCTGCCGCCCCTGCTGAGGAGAAGGAGGAGTCCGACGACGACATGGGCTTCGGTCTCTTCGACTAAGCGCCGAGCTCTAGCTCATGGTGTGGTCTGTCCCGAAATGCCGAGACGGAGTCGCAGTCGGAGTTGGTGCTGCACATGGAGAAATGCGGTTTGCGGATAAAGGGGATCTCCTTGCGCGAATGCATCTCATCTGTGGACCCTGTTGTGCTCTGTTGTGCTCGCCCAACCCGACATGCTCTGTGCATAGGCTAACGCTCATCTACTGACTCTGTACTGCCACTGATGATCTACGCTAGACATTGTACGCACGAGCTGGGTGCGCGCGATACATGTAGTTGCCCTGATACGCCGGCCCGCCAAGCGCGGCGCTACGCATTCGATACACTCAATCAGCAAATGTACATTCCGGTGTGCAACGCGCGCTAGGGGGAGGCCTCAAAGGGAGGAGAGGAGGAGAGGGTCAAGGGAGAGAGAGAGCGAGAGGGACAGAGGAGAGAGGATGAGAAGACAGGGGGACTCACGCTGTAAAAGCCGATATAGCCCCCACGAGGCCTAGCCACAGTGCCGCGCCGTACTTCGCTTCTCGATCTAGCGCATCATAGCGATCTCGCGCTCTGGTCCATAATACCAACGCGAAGATCTCTGCGAGGGCGGCGCAGAGGGAGCCGAGCAGCTGCGTCGGCGACCGCGACGTTGTCGCAGATACAGTCGTTGAGTAGACGTCGACGTAGTCGTAGGAGTATTTGCAGAGGTAAGAGCAGACGTAGGAGCAGGAGCAGGAGCACGAGTACGAGGAGGAGGGACGATGCAAGACTCAATCAGCTATGGCAAAATCCAAGTGGCGGTTGCTTTGGCAAAGAATCACTCGACTCACAGCGGTGGTCCGGAAGTAGGCGGGATTCCACATGAACTTGCCCACTCTGAGCAGATTCAGAACCAGCGTGATGAAAGCTAGTAGCATGAGTATCGCCGCTATGTACAGGATCGAGCGCGTCACGAGTTTGTCCAAGGTGTAGCCAGGTGCGGGAGAGAAGGCGGTTGTGGCGGTAGTCGTCGAAGAGCGGTGCGAGTTGTGTGAAGTGCAGGTGCGAGTTCGCAAGACGAAGATGAGCATGAGTATGAGTATGAGCATGAGCATGAGCATGAGCATGAGTAACGACCATGGGTCGTGCAGGTGGCTGGGACATAAGGATGACAGTGTCATGTGAGAAAATGTGAAAGTGGACTCACAAACGCCGAACAAGGGTGTGGTACGGGTCAACCAACCCGAAATCTCACTGCCGCCATTCACATCCGTATAGCCCACCATACGCCCAGAGCACGAAGTCGAGGTAGAGATGCAGTACCCGAACGAGCCGTATTGCACTGTGCTGGCAGAGTTCGAGGAAGAGGAAGAAGAAGAAGAAGAAGAGACGGAGAGGAAGTAGATCCTGTGGATGTATGGCGTGGAGAATGTCGTTAGGATTCTGGGATTGTGATGATGTGGGATGATCAGCCCATCTCTTGTGCATCTCCTTCCCTCTGCGTGTGTAGCTCTCTCTCCTGACCTCTTGCGCATCCTCTCGCCGATCCTACGCGGGTCGTCGATGCAGCCCATCTCGCTCATACTCAAACTAGCACGCACGCCGCTACCACAACTCACAACAACACAAACGATATAAGCGAAAGGATCAACCCCAGTATCACATGCCCCTCGCGCATATCGTGCCATCTGAACATCTTGATTATCGCTCTGGCTCTAACTTTGACTCTGGCTCTGGCTCTGGCTCTGGCGCTGAGAGTCGATTGCTGATGGTAGATGTCTGTAGGATCGTTGTTCGTTGTTGATTATCGTGATTGTTCGGTTGTTGTCGGTGGCAATAGCAGTGGTCTAGTGCGAGGTCACTCGGTACTCTGTACACAAGGAAGAAGAAGTCGATGTCGGTGCCAGAGACTCGGATGGGCAGAACCACTTTGTATCAGATAGAAGGAGAATGCATAGGAAGATCGTCGTTGCTGCTTGTCTGTACGAGTACACATACCCAGCGTTGAATCAACGTCTACTCGTTCTCATTGATCATCATATCACACACACACACACACACACACACACCCTCGAGGCACCGAGACCAGCGGAGCATGACTCTGCCTTCCGTCGAATCCCTGCGGTAACGTTAACCATCATACTGCATACTGCAATGCATCCGATCCTAGCAGAAATACAGTACAGCGATACAGCATACAATCAATACATACATAAATCGGGAAATCCGCACCAGCACCGACGATACGTTCCGGTTCCTACCTCCCACTGCCACTCCTACTTCTTGCCTTTCGCTTGCGCCGCCTGCGCCTCTTTCCGCTCTTCATTCATCTCATTCAGTTCATCGTCCAAGCCCATAGCAGTCTCCGGATCCTCCAGGTGCGTGTTCTCCCTTTCCAGTAACGGCTTGATGAGTCGGGCGAAGTACGGGTGTTCTTTGGGTAATGGGTTGGCTGCCTGGACTTGGTTGAAGTATGATTCGTATACTGATCCGTCCCATTTGCCCAGGGGGGAATTGACGATGTGGTCGCTCAGTGCAAATGAGTCGATCAAGGGGACTATCCATGATGTTGAGTCAGCTCATGCTTACGTCAACGAAAGATCACAGCCTTACCGGCTACAGCTCGTACTTCGGCACATAATCCGTCGACCGCTTCCTGAACTTTGTCGATTTGCGTGCCACTGAAGTAGCCATCTACAAAGTCTCGACATCAGTAATCATATACAGTACCTCCGCCTCGGAAAAGTCGACTCCGCTCACACTTCAGGAAGTACCCCTGCTGCTCGTCAATCTGCCACAGCCCGTACAACCTCGCTACGGTGTGTAGGATTTTGGTCTCTGGCGAATCATCCATCTCCTCAACGGCAGTCTTGAA
Organism: Cryptococcus sp. GC_Crypt_3; assembly: GCA_026538395.1. NCBI lineage: Eukaryota > Fungi > Basidiomycota > Tremellomycetes > Tremellales > Cryptococcaceae > Cryptococcus > Cryptococcus sp. GC_Crypt_3. The sequence goes on from JALPCB010000268.1 coordinate 8,607, forward strand.
CATGGTGAAGATGTATCCTATCGTGTGCACTTTCGCCGCAATGAATCTCGATTGGGAGCAGATCTCCATCGCTTGATCCTTGGATTTCCCAGATTTGAGATGGCTGACATATTCTTCGGCCGCTTTCTTGATGACGTTCGCGGCAACGCACCACCAACCGCGCTGGATGTCCGCCAGCGACAGCGACGAATCAGATTTGGCCGTAAGGATACCCTCAGCGTTGAGGTAGGCGATACCGGGAGCCAACTTCTTGCCCTTGATTGCGCCTACGATCGATCAATGTCACACAAGTGTCCATAAGCGTCGTCACTTTCGCACTCACCTCCCCACGCGCCCACCAGAGCCCGCCCTGCTTGCAAACTCAGGATGGTGTTATCGCCTTCCCACGTGCTGTGATCAGAATCAGTACACATTATAGTCGTGCTATGACGAGAATGTGACACACCATTGGACCGCAAAGTCGGCGAACATCGACGGGAAATTGGAGTACCTGTAGTAATACTCAGCGCTTTGCCTGCAATAGTGGGGCGACACACTCACGCCGAATACCCATGTCCTCCACACGACTGTCGACATTTGTCGATCGTGTCAAGGCATGCCCAAGTGCAGAACGCCTTAAGACCCGCAGACGTCGCATGAGTCTCTTTGAGCTTGTCCAGAATATCGTTGAGGTTAGGCTACAGACCGCGAGTCAGGACGTGTGAAGCATGAATGGCATGATAAACCTACATCCGAGGGCTCCATGGAGTCAAGAGCCTGAGTCATCTCTTCGTACATGATCTGAAGCTTGAGACCCGTGAATCCGATCGCGATGGCTTGGGCGACTAAAGGCTGTGAAGACGCAGAAATTAGTTGAGCAGCGTGAACGCATGGCGTGACGCAGCTCACCATGAGTCGTCGTTGATGAATGGGATAGTCTAGCAATTGTGTCTCCACTTCATTCTTGCCGCTGCTGAACTGTCGGCGGACTGCAGCATATCGCACTGCGACGGTTAATGCCTGGACAACTTATAAGCTCTTGACTTGAAACCGTAGTTTTCCTTCGAACTCACCTTCTTTGCCGAACTACTCGAGTCACCGACCATCGAAGTTCTACCCCCGAGCAGTGCTCCATACGTGAGTTGAGCAAGGGGCTATAAAGGAACTGTCAACTGGCGTCCAGTGATTCGCTCCGCGGTCGTCAGCTCACCGGCTCGGTAATCACGCCATCTCGTGATACTTGAGTATGTTTCATGAGCATGTGTGCTCGGGGCACGCGAACATAGGTGAACTGAATGTAGCCGTTGTCTGCGTCGTGTTAGCTCGAGCGATAATATGTGCCAATATGCGAATCTCACCGATACCGTCTCTGCCCATCTTCTTTCCGATGTCGCCAATGGTCACTCCGGGCATCAGTGTAAACGTCCTAAGGTTCGATCAGGCTTAATTAAGAGTGCAATTACGAGTATTCAGTATGCTTGAACAGGACTCACTTCGTATCCCTGAGCTGCGTGACAAACGTCTTGACTCCATGACTCTTCCCATCAACGATCATCTGCGCAAATACCGCGGCGTGGGTGGCCGTACTAGCCGCTCCGCCGATCCACCATTTTGTCGCGCCCAAGTGCGGAGTATGAATTATGAACTCGTCCGAGTTGCGATCGAAGGTAGCGGTAGTTTCTAGTCCGGCGACATTTGACCCATGCGCTAGCTCAGTCATGGCGAAACAGCCTATCACGCCGTTCAGGCCCAGGACGCCGCGGTCGATCCAGTAGCCTAGAGTGTGAGTGATCAGTGTCGGTTCGTGCCAGATATAGGAGAAGAACGACTTACTGAGCTGATTGGGGGTCGCGCCGCTGCGCAAAGCGCCCAGGAAGAGGCCGTAGGCCACACCGAATCGTGTCCAGAACGACGGGTCGGCGATACCCACAAGCTATATCCACGATAAGTCAGCTAAGGCGGGAAATTGCGATCACAATAATGCCAAAAGCTCACCTGCATGCGAAGCTGGAAAGTCTCAAGCGATTCGTTCGTCACAAAGTACACCATCGACGCGAACTTCTCCATGGTCCGCTCTCGTAATTCGTCTTTGGACAGATCATGGATATCCGACAGCTTGAACGCGGGATGACGGGCGATCTACGTAGGAGAGATTCGCGTGAGCCGTGTGCTCAATCAAGGTAGATAAGCTAGTATTGTCAGACTCACCTCGGCCATGAACTTTTCTTTGAGGACCAAGGCGCGCTCAGAGCCGTGCATCGCTATCGACAATTTGCGGACATTGAAAGGAGGGTTGGCGCGTTCCTGCGACGTGTGTTTGTGAGGTAAGCGAACAGCTCTTACACGATGGGATGCTCTAACATAGAACATGAGATGAGAGAAGACGACGACTTACCTTCGCCAATGTCTCCACCTGATGACAACAAAGCGTGATCAGCTCGTGCTACTAACGATCGGGCGGCGAGGACCAGATAGGCGGTGCACTCACAGTGGTGGGCTTCGGTCTGGGGAAAGCCATGTTGGCTACTTAGTAGTATACTCGGGGCTGATATGTAAGGCCGATGATCTAGGACTCTAGGGTTATGCTATCTTAAACAATTTTAAAGATTTGGAGAGATGAGAGATGAGAGATGAGAGATGAGAGATGAGAGAAAGCGATGGGAGCATGTGTATCTCAGTGATAGATGTTATACTTTTTGCTTTGTCCGGTAACTCGCTCAGCATATAACCGGGAAAATGCCATAACAAGAGAGGCTTACCCTGCTCCTTTGCTCACTGTTTGACTTCACTGCATATGGTAGAGTACTCGAGTACACTAGCTATGCACGGTATGGCAGGTGAGGCACGGGCAACACTGAACGCAAAATGGCAAGATGTAGACAATACATGGAGTATGGGGAACGAGCTTGCGAGCAGCGCGAGTCAGACGATGTGACGATAGCTGGTGGGCGGATATGAGCTGGGTACACAAGGCTCTTTCATATACACGGAATATCACGAGGCCCCCGGTCTCAGTCGATCAAGAATCACCTTGACGACAGATTGCCAAAATGTCAAAGAGCAATGTGCAGCAAAACTTGAGCATATAGGACCATGGCCGGGGATGGGGAGAGACACCTTCATGTGCTTTGTCTTCCTCTAGATGATCTGCCGTTGCTGTATACGCCACGGTGGAATAAGAATCCCTCTGTCCTTATGACTGCTCCAAGCACCTATTGATGAAGAAATCGAAGATCCTCAGGTATGCAGCATGAGAATTCCTCTTCCGTGGTATGGATGTGTTGCGCTCAGGCAGTGTGTTTTGGTTAGAATTAGTGAAAGTCGAAGTATCATCGAAAGAGATGCGCGGTCAGTGTTGAAAGCTCGGATTACCGTGCAATCTATGCCAGGATTTATCACTGCTTTCGGACTGAGCGACTTTGACAACGAGCATTACAGTGATGAGTGCCAATTCCCGCTGAAGTCCCTTTTATAGCGAATGCATCGATGACAATGCCTTTCGAGCCCCTTTTTATGTAGGCAGCATCTATCATGAGAAATCTTGCGCGTCCAACTCGCCCAAGAGCATGTTGGTGTCTTTTGATCCTGTGAGGATGATCGGTTCTCTATCACGGACAACGTCAGCATCAGCACTTCGGCCGCAGCAAGTTGGTTACAAGTGGGAAAGGCGGTCTGACTGACCTGGGATGGAAGGCGACTCCGGTGACTGTGCCCTTGTGTCCAGGGAGCTTATAGGCGATCTTGCCCGTATCGACGTCCCACACAGTCACTGTTCTATCTCCGCCTCCGACCGCTATTCTAGCGCCGTTGTCGTGTCGTGACCACGCACACCTGATCAATGTCTGTTCAAAGCCTGACGGTGCGCCGGTGAGTGATCGATAAACTCGCATTGGGTCGGAGGAGAATGGGCGGACGTCGTATATGATCAAAGCCGAGTCGAGGGAGTATGACGCGAGGAAGTGCCCGTTGGGCGAGAGAGCGAGCGAGGAGATGGTGTCTGTGTGGCCGTGAAGTGTGTAGAGGACCTTGTTGGTCCGCAGATCCCAAACCTGTATAAGAGTTTGTCATCAGCTCTTCGCTCGGACGAATCGCGACAGCGAAGCTCACCTTGATCTCGTTATCCACCCCACCCACGAAACACTGGTTCCCATCTGCGCTCCACTCGACAGCGGTCACTGGGCAATCCCTCTCATCGTCAAACTCCGCCACGGGATCTTTCCCATCCAGACTGAGATCGAAAACCCTCGCCAATCCATCATCTCCACCAGTCAACACTAGCTCTCTCCCGCCTGAGATCGTCACCGCAATGGAATTTAACGGTCCATAGTGCGCAGAGTACTTTTCCACCCTTTCGCCTGTTCGCAAGTCTGTCGCAACCAGAGCACCGTCCGCGCCGCCCTGCGAGTCCGCAGCAATGTCAGCTGGATCAATGACGAATATGCAAAACGACGCTGGAGCTGACCGAGTATAATACCTCTGAATCTAAAGAATAGGCAACGTCCAGGATCGCCTGCTTGTGAACATGCGGTAAAATTCCGTAGTTGTCATGAGGTGGGTATGTCTTCCACAGTGCTGCTCAATGACGATAGATTAGTTAAGATCACACGAAGACAACGCAGGAAAGGTCCACGCACATATGGATCTGTCCGCTGAGCACGCCGCGAGGGTTTGTCCTGATGGGTCAAACTTGCACGCCGTGATCTCACTCTGCGATAGCAAGGCAGGCTACCGTCAGCTGGAATGCCCAAAGTGGTGTCGATAGCCAGGAAGAGAAGTATCAAGCTCACTCCATGAGCTCCAGATAGAGAAACGATGGGCGCTTCTAAGCCACTAGTCCTCTGCACCGTTCTGATAAGAGCGTTCTTCCTTTGACCCTCCCCAGATGACGCGACAGTCATCACCATAGTGTTTCCCCCGTCCTCGGTCTCATCATCCACTCGAGCGCGCTTGGCTACAGCCAGACCTGGTCCGCTTGGAGGAGGCGATTTTCGGACGGACATCGTCGGCGATGGTCGTCTCTCTGGTCAACGAGCGAACGAGCGGCAGACAAAGATTGCTACAAACAGGCTCCTGTCGCGGGATGCTAGTAATTATTATTTTGGAGCGAGGTGAACAAGTGTGCAAGAATGGTGAAAGGTCAATAGAGCATGTTGAGCGAGCAACGAGGAAAAGGCGATCAAGTGCTAATGGAAGAATGACGTGTCAAATAGTCTGTCTCATATAAAACGCTGCTTATCACTCTCCTCCTCATCACTCAGCCGCGTCTGTTTATGTTGAATGGTGCAGCAGTATAATCCAAATACTATCTAATCTATCACCACACACCATCTGTCCCATTGCTCTCTCTCACTGTCACTTAGGTCCTGCTGTCGTTCCCCCATGTCGGGTATTAGCCAGGACACACACCGCATCTCCCGCGTAACAAGATGAGGACGCCTACGCGCACGCGCGATAGATCAATCTCATCGCGTACACCCTCCTCACGCGTCCGACAAGCGCACTCATACTCGCTCTCGCAGTCACAACAACCACGTGATTCACCTACGCCCGCATACTACAACAGCAGCATGGGGGATATCCCGATCGACCCGGCATTGCTTGGGGAAGCTGAAGCTGAAGCAGAGGCAGAAGTCGAAGCTGCACCGGAGGAGATGGACGATATGGAAGATGCAGAGGGCGAGTTGGTCGATGATGAGCTTGATATGATCCCTGTGGGCACTGTGAGTCGATCCTGCTGACAATTCCTGAAACATTCCTGAAAGTGTAACCACCTCGACTAATACCATGGTCAACGCAGTACGACCCCATGCAATACATTCCTGACCCTTCGTCATCCACTCCTTCCTCGTCGTCCCGGCTGTACATCCCAACAAAAGCGCCCCGTGCGTCGCTCAGTCAACGGCTCATCCCTTCCGTCACTCCTGTACCAAAAAAGCGCGGTCGACCATTCAAGAATGGTATCGGCCCTCAGGTTGCAACACCCGCTCGAAGTAGGAATGGGTACCCTGCCGCGTCGTTAGGAAAAGGCAAAGGAAGGGCGACGCAGTATGCCGCCGGCCAGGGACGTCCTAGCGGACATATGATCGTCGCCAGAGAAGAGCTTTGCAGTTTCTGCGGTGGATCTGACCAACAGAACAAGTCTGGCGAGGCAGAACGGATGGTCAGCTGTTCACGGTGTGGGAGAAGTGGACATCCGACATGTCTCAACATGCTCACGCCGAATCTACGAGCAAAAGTCATGACATACGACTGGCATTGTATCGAGTGCAAGAACTGCGAACAGTGCTCGGTCAAGGGCGATGATGTGAGTGTAGCGGTGGTGACAAGGAAAATATAAGACTGATCAGACACACAGTCTCGGTTGATGTTCTGTGATACGTGTGATAGGGGCTGGCATAGCTACTGTCTGAACCCGTAAGTCCTCTGGCTCGGACATGTCAACGTTCGCTGAAGTTTGACCATTCCTGATAGACCTCTGGCTAAGCCACCAAAGGGTACGCATATCCCGAGCTGTTACGAGTGATGACTGACCCTTCTTGCATCGATACAGGCTCATGGCATTGCCCCAAATGTCTAGCGTCGAACAACCGCATTCATACCCTCTCATTCGACGGGGAATCAGCCCAATCTAAGCCCTCCTCAATACGCAAAGGCAAAGGCCGTTCAACTATGCTGTCTGATACCCTGCCAACACCGACGGCACGAGGGAGAAAGTCCGGCAACCGTCGTACGCCCTCGTCCATGATTCACGAGGATGACAGCGTATTCGAAGACTCCGGGATCAAGGTCAAGCTGCCTCGGAGGGACAAAGGAAAAGGGCGGGCAAGGCAAGAGTCCGAGGAAGATGGTCCACCCATGATTGTGAGGCTGCGAGTACCAAGTGGACGGAGGGAAGCGGCGGATGAAGAGCCCGAAGAGGAGAAGATACCGTATGGTGGGGTGATCACAGGGGACGATGCGGATATGAGCAAGACTGGAATAACGGAAACAGACAAACAAGCATTTGAGAAAAGTCGAAGAGGTGCAGAAGCCAAGTTGGGTGGACCACCTCCACCATCGTGGGATCCACAACGTTCCCTTGCTGCGTCTCCTGCTCCATCTCCAAATCCTCTCGCAACACCGACACATACCAAAAGTACGCCTGCCAATGGTCATGGCTCAATGTCCCGACCTCTGCGTGACCGCTTATTGCAACAATCACTCAACGATTCACCCGGTTACCCTTTCCCTGCCACCCCTTTGTCCTACACTCCACACCACACTGCTGACTCGTCGAAACCGGAAAAAATTAAAACACTGCGATTTGGTCCATACGACATCGACACTTGGTATTCCGCACCATATCCTGAGGAGTATGCCCATGTGCCAGACGGTCGCTTGTGGTTGTGCGAGTTCTGCTTGAAGTACATGAAGAGTGGTTTCGTCGCGGGAAGGCATCGAGTAAGCACACCTTTCTTCAACAGTCGCAGAATACTGATATCACCGCTAGCTCAAATGCAAAGTCCGTCATCCTCCCGGCGACGAAATCTACCGCGATGGTTCTGTCTCCGTGTTTGAGGTGGACGGACGGAAGAATAAGGTTAGTTATTCGCCGTATCCCAGCACTTCTTGCTAACACACCGCAGATCTATTGCCAGAATCTCTGTCTCCTCGCAAAGATGTTTCTCGACCACAAAACCCTTTATTACGATGTAGAACCGTTCTTATTCTACGTCATGACTGAAGTCGACGATATCGGAGCGCGCTTCGTCGGATACTTCTCGAAGGAGAAGAGAAGTATCGATAACAATGTCAGCTGTATCATGACACTGCCTGTCAGGCAGAGGAAGGGCTGGGGACAGCTTTTGATCGATTTCAGTGAGTTCATTACCATTTCATGTGGTGCTTAGCTGAGCGAAGCCCAGGCTACCTGTTATCCAAGAAGGAGGGAAGAGTGGGATCGCCAGAAAAGCCCCTTTCCGGGTTAGGAGCAGTCACGTATAAAGGGTATTGGCGCCTTTCTGTCTTTCAATACCTGAGTAATGCCTCAGCGCACATCACGATGGAGGGTGAGTTTGGCGTTGTTGTATGAGTTGTCACCTGGCTGACACTGAGTCAGATATATCTCTCGCTACGTCGATGACACTGGAGGATGTCTACTCAGTCCTGGAGGACGAGAGCATGATCAAAGTCCTTGATTCGCCAGTCCGGGAAACACCTTCACGGAATCGTGGGCGAGCAAGAGGACGAGGACGAGGACGCGGCTCTATGCATCGGCGCCGAGTGTCAACGCCGGACGACAATAACGACCAAGTCAAGATTCCATCTCGATACGAGATTGTGGTGGATCGCGAATACGTCGAAGCGGTGCTTTCCAAGCACTCATCAAAGGGATACCTAAAGCTCAAAGCAGATCGACTGAAATACCATCCTTTCCTCGTCACTCGTAACCCGACCGCAGACCCCGTGGCCGTCGCGCAAGCTACGCTTCAAGCTGCGGGCTTGGAAGGATCCACCACGACCCCTTCCGAGCTTCTGACCACCCCCATCGATCTCGCTGAAGGCAGCGACAATGTCGAGAAGATCGTCGCGGGTGAAGATCAAGCGACACTTGATCTCGTCGCTGAGCTCTCGGCGAGTCCGCAGCGCAATCTGCGGAAGCGGCTGAGTGAGGATATCGACTCGCCCGTGAAACGGCTGCGAGGGCGAACGAGCCCTGCTTCAGGATCACCATCTGTACGAAGGAGCGCGAGGGCGAGCCAGAGTCTGAACGCGGTCCTGGAGAACGGGCATAGTGGTCACGTGGAGAAATCGGAACAACCTCCATTCCGACATGGACATCGACAACGCGGAACGGGAACGGGAACGGGAACGATCAGCCCTCGAAAGCTCGATCCTGCAGATCTTGCAAGTGAAGATCTCTCTCTTCGGCGTTCGTTATCACGCTCGAAAACCCGCTCGAGAGTCGTTAAGAGCTTGTCAGCCGAAGAAGAGGAGGAGGAAGAAGTGGAAGCGGAGGAATTCAGAAGACCGTCTTTTGGCCAATCGCAATCACAAGGCCAAGGACAATCGCTCAAGTTCACATTGAAGAACCCTGCCAACATATCCTCATCGGTGGTCGTGCCTATAGCCGAGGTTGAAGTGATAGGCGAAGCTGAAGAAGAGACGGACGAGGAGGTCGAGGAGATTGAGCGGAGCGATAATGACGATTATGCGCCTAATGGCGATGTGGATATGACAGATGCAGATGCGGAAGGCGAGGATGTTGACGCTGAGGGTGAAGATGATGAGGAGTATGTTGGGTGATTGTCACTGGTCGGCATCGCGCTGTCTCGTCATGTCACGTCTCGTCACATCAGAGCGGATTCTGTACACTTGTACATGATAGTAGATGTACTCGGGAACTGAGCAAATATTGCTAGCTGCAGCACGAGTCTACGACAGTATACTAGTGCATGCAAAGTACTCGATGGCAGTAATGGTAGAAATACAACTTGCGTCTCTAACCTCTCTAATCTCTCACTTCCTATATGATCAAGCGATGACTATACCTATGCTCTATGCTCTATGCACCAACACCACACCCTCCGTCCCGCGCATGAACGTCCAGACAAGTCCGATCGCAACTCCACTCCG
>JALPCB010000269.1:0-18149 GCA_026538395.1 Cryptococcus sp. GC_Crypt_3
TTTGCGTCAGCTGGCAGGGCTTCTCCTGCTGCTTCCTCACCCGAACCACCAAAATCTGCCGAGGATACAGCTGCCACCAAGAAGCCTCAAGCGAACTTTGGAGCTTTCTCTTCGTCTTCATCTCCGTTTGGTGGTGCGAAAGCTGGATCAGCATTCACCTCTGCTCCTAACAAAGGTTCAGCGTTCGGGAGCTATTCCGCTAGCGCATCAGCATTTGGCAGCAAGAAGGCTGCGTCAGGAGAAGCTGAGAAAGAAGCCGGACCTTCTGTTTTCGGAGACATCCTGCAAGGAGATCGTGGTGATGATGCGGAAACAGAGACTAAGGTGCACATGCAGGAGCAAGATGGTACGTCGAAGCGGTGTCTGTGCACGATCAAAGGCTGATACGGTCCATTCAGTATCAAATGGCGAAGAGGACGAGGAGACCGTCTATCAAACTCGAGCAAAGCTGTATTTCAGTGACAAGGCGTCTGGCGCCTGGAAGGAGCGAGGAGTTGGCTTGCTCAAGCTCAATGTGCGAAGAGCAGACGCTCAAGGGGCGCGACTAGGTGAGCCCTCGTTGTCGTCGATGCCGCTATCGAATTAATCCCGTCCAACAGTGATGCGGTCGGATGGTGTATACTCGCTGCTGCTCAATGCAAAACTGTACAAGGGATTGAACCCTCATGTCGATGGGAAGATCGTGCGAATGTCCATTATGCAGGGCGGCAGCGAGTTTACCTTGATAACCTTGAGGGTGAGTCTGATCTCCCGTTATAGCGTATCAATATACAGCTAATATCATCTGTGCAACATGGCAGATGTCCAACCCGAAAGTCGCTGCGGAGTTGGCTGAGCATATTCACGAGCATGTACCTCTGGAGGACACCAGTACGCCGCAACCAGAGGAAGTCTAGGTGGTGTTTCCGAGGAAAGATGTTTTACCTCTCATAGCCGTAACGGTTGTTGTTATACCTTACATGCATGCGTTATCAATGGCCTGCTTCATCGCTCAACCGACGTGGGTAGAGGTATTGATCGTGATAGGTTGCTTGACGCGAGACTAGTAGCTGTGATCGGCAGTACATGATACATGCGTGTACGTTGTCGAATCCAACAACTCGATCATTGATGGTGTATGAAGAACGTGAACTGCATGTACATGTCACGACCAAATTAGTATGGCTAGAGCAGTATCGCGATAGCTACGTTGCTTACTGCTCCGCTGTCTTTCGAATCAGACGTGAGAAGGGGGGGCAGGAATGACTGGCGCAGAATAGGGATAAGTCTCGCCCGGACGCCCTTCGACCATCGCTACCATTGGCAGAGGTCTGTACGAGGCGAGATCTGCTGGTGAAGCGTAGAATGACGTGGGGCGCGATCTCACTGCGGTGTGCCTATACAGTGTCATCAGCTGCGCGTTCAGATTGGGATGCACTTGGAAGGGGTAAGATGGACATACCCCGTTCGCCTAGTTTCCCCACTGCCACTACCTCTACCACCCATATCCATCGCTCCTCCTGGTCCAGCGCCAGCACCCGCGCCCGCACCTGAGACCGAGGATGGGGAGAGTGTAGGTGATCCGTCCTCACCCCTACGCCCAGAATGATGATGAGGATGGAATTGCTCCGCAAAGGACTTCTTTTCCCATGTCCTGCTCAAAGTCGGTTTGTTGACCAGAGCAGTGAGAAAGCGCTGGGACAAGGTTGGCGATTGGGTTGAAGGCGATTTTTGTTTGGCATTTGGTGGTGGATGCGGTGGTGTCAAGCTTTGTTCGTCTTCTTGTTCATGAGCTTGAGGATGAGGAAGGGCAGGAGGTTGGAAGTCGAGTGATGAGGCGGGTTGAGTACCTGGTGTTTCTACACGAAGCTTTGCGGGAGTCAGGCGCTGGAGTCGCGGTGATTCGTGGACGTTTGCTTGATGAGTCGCATGGGTGTGGTATTGTTTCGACTGCGTCTGACGGGGTGATATACCATATCGCGGCGCTGTGGTCGGGGTGTGAGGCGCACTGGTTGGGTGAGGGTCTGAGTGGTCGAGACGCGGTGCCATCGCTTCCTCGCGATGTTTAGGCTTGTTCGGAGCTGTCTCGCCACTGGCTTCGAGAGGGTGTTGAGGCGGTGTACGTTCTGATGCTGACATTTTGGTGGATACGTCGGCGATTGACCTCGCCGTTAAAGTCGTTCCTTGAGTCTCATGCGCCAAGATGAGATGCCAGGAAGATATCGGTCAAGCGATCACGCTTAGTCTGATCGCTTTCAGTTGTATCGCCTTGACTGATGGCCGACAACAGACGAGGACTAGCGAGAATGACAGTTAGATTCTTCTAAGTCAATCGTGACAATGCAATGCGATGGCGATTCTCGATGATGCTCAGAGCACTCGTACGGCGACATGACGAACATGACCATACATCAAAGGATGGCATCAGTTGTTGATCATCAAACTTGCGGAGCGGACCTCTGGGAAGGAGTTGATTCAGTTGATCGATCAGTTATTGTCCTTCCGTCCCTCTCGTGCTCCATGATTTGATATTTCATGACTCCTGTCAGTCGCACAAGCACACATGATCGAGAGCCAAGGCATGCATCGCAACGTCAAGGCCAAACGATGACCAGTCCCAAACGCAAAAAAAGCCCACCTCCCTGCATCTCCCTCTCCCGGTTAAGGGAGAAAGGAGACACAGAGAGGTGGGCTAATTCGCTCAACAGCTGAAACTGTCCTCGCAGAGGCCGGCAGACTGTTGTAAAGAGAAGAGAGAAAATATAATGATAGTTCAGGTAGAAGAAAGAACGAATGAGATGATTTGATAAGGAGGAGCAAGACATGGTGTCAACGCCTATCCTTGGCTAGATCATGCTCGAATGAGGCGTAGTGATGTTGTCAAGTACGAACCCTTTTTGCGTTGACCGTTTATAACCAGTATTTGATCGTTGTGCTCTCTCCATTGAACCGTTACACAAATGCACTTGAACTCTGAAGCCGAAGCCTGGTCGCTCGCGTAGCCCTATCCATCCTGCCCAGCGAGGGGTGTTAGGTGGCGGTGAGGTGATCAAATAGGTGAGAGTTGAACGACTGATTAGGTCAGGGTGTATCTTCTTGTTAATCCATCTGCCTGGTGGTGAATACCTGCCGAAGACGAGCTGATAAGACGATAGGCCGATCTGTGTTCCGCCAATGCCTTCGCAACCGTGATGCCACTGGACCGAACGCGCGTGAAAACAATCGCAGAACGATGAATCACCGGTAAGATGGACACTGGATCCCAACGCCACTTGAATAACCTCGCTGTTTTGACACGATCCCGCACTCCCCTAGCAAACCAACCGATACCGACAGGCCGTAACACGAGTAAGTGTCGAAGGCGAGCACGATAAACAGCAAGCAGAGCTAAAAGCTAGAGGAGATATGGTCACGATGCAGACGAGGCGGGGGAAGGCAATCCAGGTCTAGTGTAGTTCAACACTGTGCGACCAACAATAAACGCGATGTACGTCACCGATATGCCACTCAAAACATAAACAACCCATTGGTCACTGGACGACTGCCGAATTCCCAACCGATATCACGGAGCGTGTGCGATGTGAGAAAACGACGAGGAGCCAACAACCGGTAGCAGACGCTGTGAGATGACGACGATGAACGATGACGCTGACGCTGACGGTGTGTCAAAGGAGCCCAAAAGGTGAGTGGCAAGCCGTGGGCCAGACGAGTCTTCTTGTTTGTCGATGAGCGCTCAACCTATTCCTGAAAGGACGAGAGGAGAGCAAAGTGACAGCCAGAACCACAAGTCTATTGATGCCGCGCTTGCGACAGCAGGGGACGATGCTCATGAAAGCCAGCCCTCACCTGATTTTCCAAAGGAAAAAGCACGGTGTCAACACTCTAGCAAGAAACAAGGACCGGTGGTCATAAAGCTCACTAGAGGTTTTTGCCACTGAAGCGGTTCTGTGCACCATCTGTATTAAACGAGTGTAAGACGCTTATCAGAATGCTGCTGAAAGAACTGTTCCGATTCAGTAGTCGATGGAGACGACGATGAGGACATGGTCGAGTCTTGAGGATGATCAGTCGAGTGTCGAAGGTGTTAGTGAGAGGATGTCGGTGTTGATGATGAGTGAGAATGAGAGAAAGAGATAGAAAATGGAGGCAGGTGGGGTGGGATTTATAAGCCCTGTTCTGTGTCTATGGGCGGGTGACCAGTGCACGAGTCAAAGGGGGAATTACCCTGAAAGGAAAGAATTACCTATTGTTTTCCCCCTTGCGTGACGGCCAGGGAGTGAGAGCAGAGCAATTTGAGTACGCTGACGCACACCTCTTTGTTTATTTGAATGGATTATATCCATTTTATCCCCCGGAATTCTTCGGCAATTGACATAGGAGCGCAAAGTGGCACTCAACGTCATTAATGGGCTTCTACACCACGTGAGGTGTCAGAATCCTCTTGAGCACTGTGTTCCTCCTATGCACTGGGTGGCTGTAAAGGCTCGAGACCGCAAAAGCAGGTGAGTGGTGGTCGAATGAAGATTTGGTATGCATGATCGCGTCAAAATATGGTGCACAAGCTCAGTCACATCTATTTAGGGTGTGCTCGTACATGAAACGAGGGGAGCAGCGACCAACTACGGAAGTGATTGTATTTTGTGATAATAGAACCAAGACCGTCTGTCTGCTAAGTCCTGTGAACTAGCCCGAGCTGCTACATTCTGATCATCCCTCAACGATGGAGTGGCGGCAAGCTCGACCTCTCGAGCGGAAGCGGCCAACATTCAACATGGATTCTGGGTATTTCAAGTCGTATCCCAAATGCCGTCCGTATCGCTGCCTTGGAGCACTTATACATTCCAGTTGTCGTTATATGAGATAAACATCTGGTAGGGCTGTGAGCATGTGTACTGCATCGGTAAGAGCCGTTGGGGGTTGCAGCAAGTCATCAATTTGGGCTTCTCGCTCAAATCAGTGGTGATCAGTCGTCACATTGCCGACCACGACGCCGAATCGTGGTACCTAAGACCCATACAACACGTAATTTCATGAACACGAGTAAGTCTACAAAACAGAGATGACGCCTTTCACGCTCCGAGTCATACAGTACCTTCGAGCTGTGGACATCTACAAGATCTTTATTTACTAGAATTCACTCTGCTGAGGCTTCGGACGAGGTCCATGGAACTGGACGGACATAATTGTCTACAGGTCGCGTCGTGATGGTAAAGTAGACCTGAGCGCCGTCCTGTTCTTTCGGGATCGAAGCGAAGAAGAAGGCGAGAGACAATCGCGCGATGAACACCCTAAGCTCGAGCAGCTATGGAAGGATTGAGCATCGCATTGGAATATAGCACGTTCATGCTGAAGAGACTCACCGCGAGCTGTTTGCCAAAGCAGCCTCGTTGTCCCACGGAAAAAGGCAAGCTCGGTCCTGCATTCGCGTCAAATTCGCCTTTTTCGTTGAGCCATCTTTCCGGGTCAAAGTCTTTACCAGTACCAGCAGCCCAGAAACCAACTTTCCTAGGCGTTTTGTCGCTCCTGACGCTATCCAGGCTTCTAGCCATGTCAGCAGAGATGCCATGCGACTTGTCCAAGTCGATAGATACGGAAGGAGGGACGGCGGCGACTGGCTGGGTGCGATCTTCTAGACCTTGTACTGCTGAGAACATGAGCAAAGTGCCCTTGGGTATATGATGGCCAAGGACGATCATATCCTCGGTCGCTAGGTCAAGTGTCATCATGGATCTTGTGCGAGTGAAGATTGAGCCACCCACTCTCGCGGGAAACAGCAGGTACTGTTCTGCCCACACGCAATGTCTCTTGGACCACAGCCTCGAGATACGGGGTTTTGACAGGGTTGAGGTCTTCCAAGGTAATTGGGCGATCCTGTATCTCGGGCAATTGGGCAAGCAGATGGTTGCGTAGCTTGCGCTGGATCTCTGGATGGGCCGTCATGGATTTCGTCCACTGAAGTCCAAGCGAGATCAGTCGATGTGACGTGTGACAATATCGGCGAGGAGCACTCACCCAGCCCATGGTAACAGCCGTTGTTTCAGTACCAGCGCCGACGTCTAATAGTCGGATCAGCGCCAAGTACTTATCGCTATGATGACTTACATAGGAACAACTCTTGCTTCATGTCTTCCTCGCTCATCCAATCCTCGCCGCGTAACTCCCTAGCCACCATCATATCAAGCGTGTTATCCGCGGTCTCGACAGCAGCCTCGGCGCCCATCTTAACAGCGCGATCCCGAGCATCTTTGATCTTGCGGGTCAGATACGTATCAAGGAATTTAGCAGCATGACGATATTTCGGAGTAAGTTTGGTGAAGAAATGACGTTGAAGCGGCATAGGGTGTGATGCTGGTATGCTCTATTTGCTACAGGTCAGGGTTTTATCCATTACAGCAGAGCCTCACCCACATCAATCACGCAAACGGCAGCTTGCGCCACCTCAGGCCTGCGCAGGTTGATAATCGCTTCATTCTTGTGGCCAATGGAGATATCAATTGGACTATCACCCGTGAGCTGCGAGATCGAGGTCTTGGTAATATCCCACGAATGACCGAATGCCATCCCGCCTGTTCAAGATGAGCCCACACTCGTTTTTCGAGTAAACTCACTAATGGCATCCTGCAGCAAGATAAGCGCAGGTCAGACTTGGGCTACCTTTGTACGTACCATGGTGACATTCATGAAATCTTGGTCGACAGCCCAGCTGCGCTTGTTCTCGCAGACTCGAGCCTTCTCGTTCCATAATCTGATCAGATTATCGATTGCATTCACAGCATGATGAGCGGTTCGGCGAAGGTGTGAGTGGGTCGTTGCTGGACCGACAATCCTTCGATGATGCTTCCAGACCTCATTGGTTTTAAGCGAAATCAACGTTCGAGGGAGGATGGTGCTAAAGATGTGCCGAATGCGCCTGCTCCGCTCCAAGGAAGCATGTCGGCGGAGTAGGAGCGACTCGGTCTCCGCATAGTCTGCAATGAGCACTATGCTATGCCGCCTCATGTCAGCGCTTGATGGCCTGAGTCATCTATGTGACGACTGCTTACTTGTCGAATGGCCCAAAGCGGAGCTGACAGATCGGGCCAAGCTCCATCAACGACTCATCAAAGAATGGAAAGATGCCGTTCAATCGCTTGGAGCCTCTGATGACGCGGAAGAAGTCGCCCGTAAGCCAATGGCCGTTTGGATAGTAAGGGATCCCGGGAACGGTGCGTGGTCGAATCCGGTTGATGAAGAGCGCAAGCAGCACGCCGAGAGCTGCGAGCACGGCCTGGACGAAGGCCATGTTGCAAGCAGACCACTGTCGCTTTCTGTTAGTACGCAAGTGATGCGTCAGTGTATCTTTGATGCATCTGTGCGATCAGACAGGGAGAAGAGCAAGATAGAAATGCGCGTGGTGATGGGAAAACATGCTGTTGCGCCAATGACTGATGGCTGATGACAATAGCCGAGACACCCGGGGCACCCCGCGGTCACCGAGGAAGGCGTGTGCAGCGGAACAATAGATCTACAGACGGCCACAGAAATACATCGGAGCTATACGCTGAGTACAATAGAATGTACAATCCAGAGTACAATGAAAATAATGGTTGACGCAGACGTGCAGGTCCATTCTCCTCGCGTCACTATCGCTCTTTGCTCGACAGCGTGCAATCTGCGTGTTCAAGCCGTTTGAACTGTATAGCTTTTGTAATCGAAGCCAGAATCGTAGATGCTGCCGTCATACTACTGATGCCGAAGCGCTTGCGGAGTGTGCTCTATCTCTTAGGCCCATGCGATCTGTGAACACAAAGAGCCGCGATGATGACTGCTGCTAGTACAGGTTTATCGTTTGGTGCCAGCTGCAACGACGGAGTTTCTCGTACTGCGGCCTGATCAGTCACTGATCTTGCAGGATTGAAGCGACGATGAAGCTCTCACAGGTTATCGATATAGACGCTCAGCATCTCATTATCCCGCGCAAGCTTCTCATTCTCCGCCTCGACCTCTGTCGTTCGGACGAGCAGGCCTCGCAGGCCATCTCGTAAAGAGAGGATGTCCTTTATGACCTTTTCTTTCTCCAGCGCGGACTCTACGGTCGGCTCAGCCAACGGTTCAGCAGTAGTGGACCATGCTGCGTTGTCGTCGTCGTCGCCGGGGAGATTACTGAAGGACATGCTGGAGATAGATGGGTTGTTGAGAGGGATATCATGCATTGTAAAGGTTCAATCCAAGCAGTGGTACTTGTATGAACGCGTTGCGATGCATCTAATCTAATTTACGTAATCTCACCCTTGGGCTGACGCTTGGCTGAACCCCGGTGGAGGTAACGCAAGGACTGGTGTACAACGTCCAGCATGCAATGATCATTTATCAATCCTCTTCCCTTCTGTTCACAAAGTGATTTACTGTGCAGTTCCAGGCTGAGCAGCCGGCTTACCCTTGAGCATGTCGTCCACCGCTCGAAAGACCTTTGAGCTCAACAACGACGTCGAGGTGAGTCAGTCGACCGGTGATCCCTGTCTTCGCTCATGATTATTATCAGTCGGTCGATCCAGCGCATGCTATCTTCCAATACTCGCGCGAGGAGGAGAATGTGCTTGACGACCAATCACCATGGAAAGACGAGTAAGCCAATCCCATCTGCTTCTTACATGAGCTGATTGGACGCAGTCCGCACTACTTCCACACTGTCAAGATCTCCGCGATTGCGTTAATCAAAATGGTGAGTGATGACATCGAAGTACAAAACTGATCAGTATAGGTGACGCACGCGCGGTCCGGCGGAATTTACGAGATCATGGGAGTCATGTATGGGAAAGTGCGCGATCACACGTTCTGGATCATGGACGTCGCCGCGCTTCCAGTACAAGGTACAGAGACAAGAGTCAACGCTGGAAATGAGGTGAGTTGACCACAGATGAATGAAGCTGATAGAGTAGGCGATGGAATATATGGTCAATTTCCAAAATGCAAATGCGGAAGCGGGCAAAGGGGAACTGCTGAGGGGATGGTATCACTCGTACGTGGCAACGTTGGCAATGGCATGGTCACAATAGCTAAAGCAGTACTACAGACATCCTGGCTACGGGTGCTGGCTCTCTGGAATCGACGTCAATACCCAGTTGAACAACCAAAAGTTCAACGATCCTTCCCTGGCTGTAGTCGTGAGTCCAACATCATCTCGGTGGAACTTGGCTGATGTCACTCCAAGATCGACCCCAATAGGACTGTGTCAGCTGGCAAAGTGGAGATTGGCGCCTTCCGGACTTACCCAGAGGTAAGCTGGAATATCAACAAACCAGGCTGACGCGAATAGGGTTATACTCCACCTTCAGCCAGCACGTCGCAATATCAGTCGATCCCCATCGAGAAGATTGAAGATTTCGGTGTGCATGCCAATTCATATTACCCGCTTAAGGTTGAGATTTACAAGACCAAGCTGGATGAGCAACTGCTTGATTTGCTATGGAACAAGTATTGGGTGGCTACGTTGAGCTCCAGCCCGCTCGTCTCTGTGGGTCGGTATCTCAATATTCCATCATTCGGAGGCTGATCAGTCACAGAATCGAGAGTATGCTACTTCTCAAACAAAGGACCTTAATGCCAAGCTGCAGGCGGCATCTCAAAACCTCGGTACCGCCAATCTGAAGCTGAAAGCAGCTACGACCACGCAAGGCGGCCTTAAGGGCAAGATCGCCCAGAAAGAGTACGCGGGTGTGGAGGACGATGATACCGCACTGGAGAAAGTGGCCAAGGACAGGTGCGTATCGTAGTCAGGCGCGAAGAGCTGACTTTGTCCACAGTTCCCGCATCACGACCGAGGCGCAGAACGGCTTGGTAGCTCAGCTATTGAAGGACAAGCTGTTCAATTCGCCTCTGACCGGTAAGCTGAGCGATCAAGCGGCGATGCTGGCTGTGCAAGGCAAACAATGAGATTGCATGTAGCATGTATGCGAAGGGATAGCAGACTGTATTATAGATGACCAGATATGTATGCAATAACAACGATGTTTCATGAGGGCGGGATTCAGGATAATGAACAAGGGTATCACAATCACGTGGTAACAATGCACAGCAGTTGCAATCACCCTATCCTGCGTCTGAGTGCGTTCCGACCACACGCCATCCTCGTCCTTCACAAGTGTGTATGACGCAAGTTGCGGTCACATTCGACACTCACTCTTAGTACCACCTCGCACTTCATACCATTCCGCTGAAGCCTCAGTCCGCCGACCCGCCGCCCTTGTCTCTAGCACGACCGGCGGCTTTGCCCCTGGGCAATTCGGGACAGTTCTGATTGGCTTCCTTCTGGGTCCTCTCTTGGTCAATCCGGTTCTTGATCAATCAGCATGGGCATCAGAAGCATCGAGGGTGGGTCAAACATTGCCTGGTAGCGAATATCGCTGACTATGGCTCTATAGCTTATCTCCGAGAGAGAAAGCTGCTGCAGACATGTCCGTTACAGGCGCTTGCCCACACTCGCCTCGGTATCGACGCCTCGCACTACCTGAAGAACCTCCTTGCTGATCCCGACACGCGAGAACCACTGGTCGCATCGACAGGAGGCACTCCGCTGGCGCTCATATCGCGTATCGAGAACGATCTTCGCGCGCTGGAACGGCTCAATATCAAGCCCGTCTTCGTGTTCTCCGGCTTACCGCTTGCTTCGAGACCGCCCCCGAAAGGCTCGGACCCTGTGGCGGAGAGAGAACTGCAGGTGAAGAATGAGGCATGGTCATACTATGAGAATGGGCAGGTGGAGAGGGCGATCATGCAGCTTACCGCGGTGAGGAATGGCGCTTGGACGGATTGGAAGGATGTCTTGCGCTCCATCATCAGGCTGTTCAGGCATCGCTTTGTCGAGTTTGTCATAGCTCCCTACCTCGAGTTCGCCCAGGTGAGTCACTGCACATTGCTTTGAGCTGACAAACAGCTCGCATACCTCCTCCAACACCCGAAAGGCTACATCCACGCCGTTTTCTCTTCCACCGAATGCCTCATGTGGCCCGTCGAGCGCGTCATCACCTCTTCCGATTGGACCAGCACATTCCAGTTCGTCGACAAAGCCCGTCTGCTCGGCGACCTCGGTCTAACTAGTGAACAATTCCTCGACATGGGCATATTGGCCGGCTCTTCACTCTCGCGCACCTTCCCGCCCATCGCTACGGACTTTACCATCAAAACAATCATTGACCTGGTCCGTCACCACAAAACCGGTCTCGCCGTCTGTCAGAGCTGGAGGATGGACACCCAATTCAAGCCTCAAGCCTATACCGATTCGTTCTGGAGAGCTCGGTTGGCCGTCAAATACTCCCTCGTCCTCACTACTGAAGGCACATGCGTTCCTTTGCCGACCGTCATCACACCTCAGCAACAAGCGTTCAGCATCCAGGACGTGCCGGGCGATCTCGACGAGATATTCTCCCCTCGCGTGCCCGACGAGCTTTATTTCTACATCTGCCGCGGTCTGATCAGCAGCCAGGTGGTCGGATGGTTGACTAGCGGTATGATCGTCGAAACTCAACCGCTTGCCGACTCGCCCGAGTATCGTCGCTTCATCAAAGACGTCATTACAGAAGGCCATACCGCACCGAGATGCACGACGTTGGCACTGGTTGCGCATGTGCTACACCCAGATTGGCGCAAACGACGTGTGGTGAGTAGCTCGTGCCGGTTTATCTCCTTCACGCTAACCTTGATGCAGAGCGCGCACTACTACTGCGACCCGCCATATGCATCTCCGCACGGAGCCAATGTACCCTTTACAGACACTCTTACGCAGAATCTTGTGGAGCGATGCTCTGGATGGAGCGTCCCCATGCACACCCTCGAAGTGGAGCTGAGGCGGCAGAATGTGAGTCGTAATAGATGATAGTAGCTTATGGCAGTCTTCCACCATCGACCTGAAACTCTGCATTGGAGCACTTGCTTCGGATGAGCTCGCGGCGTATACACGAAAGGAGAAGGCCGGGAGACCTCTTGATAAGAAGGATGAGGTCGTGGCGAATGTCATCTGGCAATTCATGGAGGTTCGAGGGTGAGTGAACGTGTTGAGATATCTCCGCTGATCGTCAGATTTGTCAACGCCAATCACACCCAGTCAACGATTGGCAGAGCTCTTCACGCCGCTATCAGCACATCACGGGTGAACGACCGTTTCCAGGAACCTCTCTATGTTCTGTTAGAACTGCTGCGAGCGGGAGTGGTGCATGGGGGCAAGTGGGGAGGGCCAGAGGGCGAGACCTTCTCAGGCGGACCCAGTTTCGGGTCTGACGAAGATCAGAGGAGCACATTGCTTATCATGCGGTGTCTCAGTATTCTCCCCTTGCTGTTTAGGGTGAGTCTTGTCAAATATGAGCTGTGCTGATCAATCGCAGCCGCAACAGTGGGCCGGGCCCTTGTCGCGCGAGCTATTGGTATTCAACTCGTTTGTCAAGGCCTTATCAAAAGCTATGCGACACCTTTTCGAGGCGGTCTCGGTTCACGTGCTATTGTCTGGCGGAGCCAAGCGGAATCGCGACGACTACAGCGATATTGTCTTGAGTGGGTGACGATTGTGTGGTGTGCGGAAGTACCATTAACGATGCGGTGACAGGTCTACCATTCCAGACGGATGTCAACACAGGGTTCGGTATCCTCGCAAAGACATATTTGGACGCAGCCACCTTCCACCACGGCGACGACATTACCGATGAGAACTGCAATACCGACGAGGTGAAGCAAGCGAAGCGGGATGCCTTGTCATTCGTGGAGCAGTCTTTTACTAGTATCAAACTACCTATACAAGAAGTGGAGCGAGGCTTCCGTTTCTGGGATGCGGTGCGTACCGCCCTCAAGCTGTATAGTATATTCTGATTCTGATGCTGATGTTGCATATCATAGATTATGGTGGCGATCCGAGCTCTGGACAAGGACCAAGGACCGAATCCCGCTCTGTCGCAGGCGGTGGTGGGCAAAGATGTCATTGAGCAGTTTGACCGGGCGGACAAGTGGTTGAAGCCTATGCGGCCGTGAGCTCAGGTTTGTGCGTATGTGAGGGGGACGGTGTCGGTGTTCATGTCGGTGTCAGTCTTGAAATTGTCCATGCATAGCAATCAGTCATATCCTGACTTCGGAGCGTACCACTTATTCAACTCTCTTGTAACAACTGCAGGTGACATGAGTCTTGGTCTTCGTCCACGTGCCCGTTTTCTCGTGTTACGTACTTGATCCCACGGGAGAAGGGTAAAGTCGGGACCGGATTACAGACGCCAAGGGGAAGAAGCTGGTGATACTGTACGAGGCTTGATGACGTGGACCATGGAGTTATCGTCTCATGGAGCAGCCAGGCTATGATGCGATCGAGCATTGTTCAATCGGATCTCAGACATTACTTCGCGGTATCAATGCCGTTTACCGATCTTGTGAGAAGAACGATTATCGAAGCCTAGCCCAGAATGACGAGGAGGAAAGAGGCGGGCCTGGGCACTTGACCGGTCAGTGACCATTCGCTACTAGTCAGTGGTGGCGAGTGCAATTAGCAGCTGGAACGAGACTAGTACTAGCAGTAGTGCTAGAGTGGTTCGGGACGGGTGACATACTCGCTCGTTTATCTTGCTTCAGTAACGACTAGTCTCGGATCAAGTGATAGGCACCCGGTCGCTGTCGATGATCTCGGCATCAGAACAGTATCTGCATCGCTCGAATAATTGGAGGGTTTGGGGTTTGGTTAATAAAGTACGATCAAGTCTTCCGATAAATCGCAACGGCATCGTAATTGTTCCGTTGGCTTAGCATGGCGGAGCTAAAGTACTACTCGTATGAATTAACAATCAAGAGTACATGAGTCAAGAGCCGAACAACAAGCGGTCTGGATCACTCTTCGCTCAGCGATTGCGGATTTCATTCGGCTCTCATTGGGGTAAGTCATCACTCCTACAGTGCAATATCAACGTAAGTGTATTCTGCAGCTACAAGCTATGACAACTGCTATCGCATCGCTCATAGATCTGAGACACGGTTCGAGAGAAGCCCGAGTGCCAAAAAGTGCCGTCCCATGTCCCATGTCCCATGTCCCATGTCCCAGCGTCCCGTCCCGTGTACCAGATTCGTGAGCGAGATCCGTTTTGCATGCACGTGTCAAGTATCGATCTGTAGAGATTGGTCTCGATTGATGCTTAACCGGCAGCGCAGCACCGAGTACCGAGTACCGAGTACCGGATACCGAGTATCCCTGCTAGAAACGTCACTATCTCTCCGGAAGTAGGGGATCCTGCCATTCATCAACCGCCAACGGCCACATGCGGTATGCCGTACGAGCGTACCTCAATCTCGTACAGAGCGTGACATCGCCTTACGTTAGGCAATGTCGCTTGTAACCAGCCAGTCACTATATTTAGGTCATTCCTTGGCTCTGCTCCTGCACCTGCTCCTGCCCCTGGCCCTTCCCCTGTACAGCCGTCTCTGCATAGCCTGGCGTGCAGTGTGGCAGCGTGATAGTGTAGCAGCGTGGCAGAGTCGTACTGTTTTCGTATGGAACATGGCGGTGAGCGGGAGATTTGCGCACTGCACAGCTGGCTGGCAGCATGGGCGCCATATGGTCGTTATCTCGACTCGCGGCGATATGCGATACGCTTTCGTATCTTCACCTATGTACCGCGCGACACCTTTCGTACGACTTTTCGAAGCACATGCCCGAAACTCTGGTGAAGCGAAAATTGAGTTGGGACGATGGATACGTTTTCTGGTACCATCGCGGATAGTGCCTGCGCATGCTAACTATTTTCCGGCGATTGCTTGCAGCGCTAGCTCGCCAGCTTGGTACGAGGGAGGCCTAGCAGACCACTGCTCGAAGCATTTTTCCAAGGCACATGC
This sequence comes from Cryptococcus sp. GC_Crypt_3, assembly GCA_026538395.1. Lineage (NCBI taxonomy): Eukaryota > Fungi > Basidiomycota > Tremellomycetes > Tremellales > Cryptococcaceae > Cryptococcus > Cryptococcus sp. GC_Crypt_3. Next base: position 14,812 of record JALPCB010000269.1, read on the forward strand.
AGCTAGCAGTAGCACGGTTGTTGCGAGAACGTACCGCCGTACAGCGGTATCAGGGGTAGTAGTAGGGTAGTAACGGTGGCGGGGTGCGTACCTAACTATGTTCCCACGACATCCACACCCATGTCTCAGCTGTCGTCATCCCACTCAAGTCCTTTGTTTGATGCTTGTCAGGCACAGGTGCGTCAGGTATTGCATTGCCAGAGCTCACCGTGGAATAAGCATGTTGGGTCGTAACGTAAAAGCGCCCTTGGCGACCGCTATTTTGGCTAGGCAGATTGTTCCGCGAGACCCCCTTTATCAGTCAGTGATCGACGCTAGTCTCTCTTCACCTTGGCACATGATATTGAGACAAATGCAACGGGTCATATCAGAGACGTAGCTAGCGAATTCTGGGGCTCGGAAGGCGCAAGCACGTCGGTTAGACGTCACGCGAGCCTTGGCGAGGTGCACTGTGTATGATGATTATGAGCCGGCACGGCGGCCGATACTCCCAGTGACGCCAGATCTACTAATCGAGTACGACGAACTTCGGTGCACGGCGCTTCCGTATCCGAGCTCCAGGGAACATCCAGGCGGGGGAGGAAAGATTGGCGTTAACCAAAAGCAAAAGCGGAACGGCGATGGCTGTGGCTGAATGCAAAAAAGCGGTCATACGTTGTACAGCGCGACTGTGGGGGCCGGGTCTGCTAGCGCTGAAAGGTTGGATTGGGGTAGACTGGAGATCAACGTAAGCAGTACCGCGCTCCTGAGAAACGACAGGCATTTTCAAAAAAATTTAACGCAATGCTGCATCTGTGATCTGTACTCTGCGTTGTACGCCCCGCGCCCGTGTTATAGATTTAAGAGTGAGACATTGTTGAAAGGTACAAGAGGGGTACTATCTGCTGTTCGTTTCCCTTGTCCAATCTCATCTAATCCCTTTCGGTGTATGTAACCGCAAACAGGGGGGCCAGGGGCGATTAGCATCCGGACCGGCTTCGCTCTCTCCGAAGAAAGCTAGTGCCTCGCACTATCGCGCCTCTTGCTACCACTGTTCTGCATTCCGTAATACACGGCCCAGGGTGTAACGCAGTGAATGACGACTACTTGCTCTACAACGTTGTCGTTGACGCGATCGTCCAAGCGGGCGGTCTGCGACAGGACGTCTTCCGAACAGTGCCTGGATATCAATCTACACCCCTCCCCCAGCCAAAATCAAATTCCATAGTCGCACCTGATCCCTCATGGGGGGTGAGAAGGTCTTACGGACCGGATCCGTTGTGGGATCGCCCGAGCTTTCGCCTTGCGCCCTGGACCCTTGCTCCTTCTGACTCTCTCGTGAGTGCAGATGATAGCGGTAGATAGTCGTCCCACCGCTCAGTTGGGCCACGTTCGAGCAGCGCGAGCAGCTCTAGCAGCGTCATGAGACAAGGGAGATTGTGCATTGACGACGCCATGCGCCATGCGCCATGCGCTGCCCATCTCTCTGTGTGATCAGGAAAAGGAAAATAGCAAGGTGTGAAAAAGAATGGAGACTCGTAATGTGTCTCAGACGCACGCAGCTTGTCATGTCACCTTTTACCCTTTTGCACACTTGCAGTTCAAACCGAGACATTGCGTTTCTCCTTCACGTATTCAGCCGAGACATGCACCACTTTTTAAAACTCTCTCGTCCCTGTGGGTAGTCTACTTGGAGAGGGGAGACCGTCCCCCGAATCCAGGGAAATCCGAGATTGGCACTTTGTCCACTTACCTACTGCCTCTGCTTTCTGCTACCGCCTGCCTACCGGCTCGACGATCAGACGACTGCTCAGTCGTAGCATCTCAGTCGTCAGATTGCATCCGCTTACGACGACTGGTAGTACGGCTGCTAGCTGTGCATTCCGAACAAGTTTATAAAAGACGGAGCACGCTGCAACTCGACGCTTCTCCTCCCCACCCTTTCCAATCCAGTCATCAATACTATCGTACTATCTTACTATCGTAACTATCTTACCGTCGGGACGCAAAGTGACTTGCGAATCGCTTTCGTCCATTCATCATCCATCATCCTCTCTACTGTCCAGCCCTACACCCATCAAGGCGGGCCCAGTCTTATTCCGATCCCATCACCTGCACAAATAGGCTCCCTCCTCCGGCCGGTCACCCGTCGTCCGCCGCGATAGGACGACAGTCTCTGCTGTCTCCGCGATACGCCAATCGCCTAATCAGCTGAATCTTGATCATACGCACGTCCTCTCCACTCCCATCGCCCAATCACCCAATCTCACTCAATCACCTGATTAATCGGACCACTTCTGTCCTTTTCCCATCACGCCCCCAAACCCACACATACATAGACTTCCCGTCTGTGAGAACCTACCCACAATCACCACCCGCCCTTCCCGACTAGATCCCATCCCATCCCTCCGTTCGTTCCTCTCCCCTTCTATCACTGCGATCTGCCAGTGACCAGCCGACATGAACGCCAATTACTCGACACCATCGGTGCTCATGCAGCACCAGACTCCCCTGAACGACAGTCCACCCTTTCTCGATGGTTACGGATCGACGTTCCCTCCCAGCGAAGGGTCCGACTCCCCGGGGAGGAGACAGCGTATCTCCATGGCCTGCCAGTATTGCCGACACAGGTGAGTTACATGTCACCCATAACTCTTCTCAAAAATATCACTGACATCGGCTTCCTGCACTGTAGGAAAATCCGTTGCTGTGGTGGTGCACCATGTCGCAACTGCAGCCGCGCCAAGCGAGCGTGTGAATATGCCGCTGTTCCGGAAGAGGTCAATCGTGCTACCAGGGAGAAGAAAGCTGTTGCCAAAGCCACCAAATCGAGCCACTATCCGTCTCCCATCACTACGCAACAACCATACTTTGTCGAGAACCCAGTTTACGATGTCAATTACATCTCACAAGCGGCGCCTCGTCGCCCAGCCCACCTAGGCCACCGACGCACGGTTTCCATGCCTGGCGCCGCTGTTCATCCGTGGGTAGCTCCGCCTTCCGCACCTGCACTACACTCGCCGCCCATGTTCGAGTCTTCACAATGGATGTACAACCAGTGGAACGGATCCTCGCTCCCTGTGCCCATGCCAACTCACCACGAGCAGCAAGGCCCCTCCTATCACCAATTCCCATCGGTGCTCGAACACACCCCAGTCCACCAAGCTTACCTACACGGTCAAACGTCGATCGCGCTCAACTCCCCTTCTACCCCAGCGACGCCAGCTGATTCGCGCTCCTCTTCGACCGACTCCGAGCTGGCAGCGCATCAGCACATCCTTCCAACATCATGGTCGACATCCAATATCCCCACTCAGACATATCTCCGACCACCAGTTCAGCTCACTCCTAACCCATCG
>JALPCB010000027.1:0-145367 GCA_026538395.1 Cryptococcus sp. GC_Crypt_3
ACCCTTATATGATGATGGGCCAACAACAACAACAGGGTATGATGGGCGGCATGGGAGGAGCGATGCAAGGTCAAGATGGTGGGTTGAAGCCCTACGACTCGTCAAAGATGAAGCAAGGCCGTATGGGACACTATGGCTATCTCGAAGGCAGGGGTAAGTCGTATCTTTTCGTTCCGAGCCTCGCGCTCACATATCGCAGAGCTCGCTGGCCCGCCACCCGGCTACATGCCTGCAGGCATCATGTCGCCTCACCCTACGGGCGGTCAGACGCAGATAGCGCCGTCCTCGTATGGCAATGTAGCTCAAGGCGCGCCATCGTCAGCTTACTACCATGGCGGATCTGGACCTGGACCTGGATCCGGCGACATGGCATGGGGCGAGCCCAGCAACGCTCCGCGAGCTCGTTACGATGGAGGTTGGTATCCCCTTTCCAAATCGATAGAGTATGACACCGCGCTGACAGACCTTACCTTCCTGGCCACTGACCGGACGCGGACCTAGCTTCTTCGGCGAAAGGATTCGTCCAGGCTGATCTCGATTCGCCCTATCCTCGCGCTGCCGATGGTAATGCGACTACGGCGTGGACTCGTTACGGAGTGGATGGAACTGCCTTGCCTGTCATCGATGGAAGATTGGGCATGTATCACAAGAGAATGAGGGAGGGCCGGGTTTGAAAGTTGCAATCGTCATATATGATTAGGGTCGCACTATTGTACAAGATACTAAGATGATCCTGTATGCAAAATTTGTATATATCGATGCTATTTGCGTGGACTGGGCGTCCAGTTCATCCCTGTGACCTTTTTCCCGCCCAAGTTTGACCACCCAGAGCCTTTCTCCATCGCTGCACCGCGATTTCTGCCAGATGTGTTCAAGCCAGAATGACCAGATGTCACGGGACTTCTACCGACACTTCTGTCTAGTAATCTCTTGGCAGCGGGAGTAAGCATGTCGGCCCTCCGTCCAGGCGATGATGGGGGATGCATCGACCCAGGTGTCTTTTCTCCTCTTACTGAGCGCTGTGTCTTGTCTGCAGCTGTCCGTAATACTGCGCCGAGACTTGAACCCGATGCTCGAGGAGTGAAACCTTTGGCGCGATCGTGCATTGATCGACTAGCTTTGTCTGCCAGCTTGCGGCCTATCTCGTCACGTCTCTTGTTTTCGGGCATCTTGAAGGAGCGCGAACTGTCGAGCGGATCGTCGTTCCCGTCAAGTGCTCGCGGTGTTGCCAATAGTGTACCCCATGTAAGCAGCGATGGCATGTCCTGTGGCGATGGTGACGGATCGTTCGGTAACAAAGGATAATTATTGATACTGGGCATGTCAGGTTCCCGGCGGTCTGCTCGCCGTCAGCGGAAATCATACCGAATGGAGTTGATGACGCACAAGGAGTCCCTCTGACTGCCGCATCTACCCAGCTCCGCGCAGGACTACTCCCGCGCCTACTACTGCGGCTTCCACCGCTGGGACCGCTATCCTCCTCCTCGGGCAGACGGGTGTTGGCATGAGCAATCATCGGAGGTGCGGCCAAGACTTTGACGTTGTCGAGGGTCCGGGCTGTCGGGTAAGGGGCACTATTCGAATCTGCAGGAAACATAAGAGAATTCCGGGTCTTTAATATCAGCAGCTGTTTCTTGACAACCACCCACCTTGTATCCCCACATGTCTGCTCCGCTTCCGCCCAAAGATACGCTTTCTCGTTGCTCCTCGCCCATTATGGCTGTCTCAACTGCTTTGCGCTTGCCGTCGTCCTCACTCCCTCTGCCTCGTCCTTGGCCGCTACCGCTAGCAGTCTCACGATGCGGCACTATAGCTCCATCGGAAGATACCAATGCAGTACCAGGTAGACCAGCTTCAGCAAGTGCCTTGGTCAAAGGATGATTTGGCGGTAACGCAGCTTCCAATGTAGATACTTGAGTAGCGGGATCGTTCGTTCTGACGAGCGCTGTCGAAGTCGATGAATGTATTACGAGTGCTTGATCGGTTCCCGCAGGGTCGCTCTGATCTGTACCCTCGCATGTCACGGTACTCGCTCCAAGAAGCTTGACGTCTTTCCACGCTTCACCATCCGCTCTGTCCCGCCCACCTTCTGCCAATCCACCTATCAATCGCTTCCCCTCCCCATTCACGAGCCACTGTCCACTGGTCGCAGCGTCGAGAATCATCTTTCGTTTCTCTTCGCCTTCCAGACGTCTCATTTCCGCTCTTTTCTCCGCTTCCCATGCCCAGCCCCATCTCTCTTCCCGACGCTTCTTGTTCTCCTCATCCACGATCTGCACGAATGACGCGTTATCCTCGGAGGTATAATTCCGTTGAAAAGCGTCCAGAGACAGATCGTCTCGCACCGCAGTAGCTTTCCGACGCTTTCTCGGCTGGGATGGACCAGCGGACGAAGATGATTGCCCATCAAGCTCATCAAAGTCATCATAGTCCAGCCCCCGTCTTGTTGATCCCTCAGCCGCAGGCGTTTCCCATCCCCGCGCGCCGACAGGCGTTCGCATAGGTCGCCCACGAGCCCCTGGCAACGCAATGTATGGTGTACCGGCGTTGGCAAACTCAGCTCTTCGTGCTCTTTCTGCATCTATATCGTCGGAACTCCGACTCCCACGTCCACCGCTTTCCTTCTCCTGCGCAATCGCTGCGAGTCGCCTGATTGACGCGGAGAGCAGTTCGGGATCATTATTCGTTAATGCTGTCAGATAATCGTTGGTGGCGTGGACGTGAGAGAGATTGGGAAAGAAATCCCTCGTTATGATGTGGGACAAAGCGTCGGTATATGTGTCCTCCTATAACATTAATAAGGCAGGATTAATACGTAGATCAAAGGAGAGAAGGGGAGACCACTCACATCAAGGACTCGCTGTTGGTACAAGCTTCGTTGACCGGTCTTGGGCCCGCTGATGAGCTTGGGTGTCGGACCAGTACGAGGTATGAGGGCATTATCGCCCGTGCCTTCGCTCATGGTGCCGTCAGCGAGTCAGTGACAACAAGGTATGTGATAAGAAACGATGAAGACAATGCAACGATCTTTGAATCCTCTAACTCGTAGTGTGACTTACGAGTGGCAACCCACCCAGCTGAAATCCTTGTTACGTAAATTGCATGACGTAGCGGCGCTGACCGCTTGCTGATATCGGTTAAGTTGCGACGTTGCGATAACGATTCATAGATTGTAACATTCTTCAGCTATCTATTCAACATATACAACCATTACACCAGAACGACAACAGCATGACAAAGAGAACTTTGAGAGTCGCTTTGCTTCTGTGTGATACCCCAGTGAGTAGCTCACTGCTGCTCAGACAGCTACGAATGGTGATAAGACCAGTGATAACCCCTAAAACAGGCTCCAGTTATCGTCGAAGAGAGCGGGACATGTAGGTTGTCTCGTCTAGCTGCGTTTTAGCGTGCGATATAGTGAATCGCGGCTGATAATATGACCTCCCAGACCACGACATCTTTAAGAGCTGGCTTGAGCAATGTTTGGCCACGTACCCGGATGCTGATATCGCCAAGAACACTGAAGTAATCGTGGAGAGCTACGATGTGGTCGACAAGAAGGAGTACCCTCCACTTGAGCGATTCAAGCACGGCGAGCGAGACGCATACGACTGCCTGATGCTTACAGGGTCTCGTAAGCAAGCCCTTCGCTTTAGATCTTTACTCATGGTGTCACAGTGTGGCTGACGAGAGGTGCTAGGCCACACGGCGCACGACAGCTCGAATCCCTTCGTAACCCCTCTCATCGAATATGTCAGGGAATTTGCCAATTCTTCGATCACTCAGCATATCAGTATAATAGGGATCTGCTTCGGTCATCAGATCATCTCGTTGGCACTGGGCGGCCAATGCGTGCCGGGCACTAATGGGTGGGAGGTGGGGGTATACGGTTGCCAATTGACCAAGGAGGGGAAATACTGGTGGACTGGCGACATAGAGGGTCAGGGAGGAGATGATAAAGTGGTACGTCGCGTACTTCAGTTTTGATCGCCGTCAGCTGACATGACATGTAGTATCTGGAACAGATGGTGAGCTAGTAGCCCGCTTCATCCCACTGACAAGCTCTAGCACCGCGACCACGTTCCTGCCCCTCCACCCGACTTCAAGGTCCTTCTGAGCACCGACAAGTATCCCGTTCATTCGATGGTCAAGCTTCACCCCTCTTCGACTGCAGAAAAGCCCTTGGCGCAGGTATTGACAGTCCAGGGTCATCCAGAATTCACACCGTCAATCGTGTCTCACCTCGTGGACACGCGTACAGAGAGCGGTATATTCACTCCAGAGGTCTCGCAAGAAGCAAGGCGTCGACTGGGCGGCAAAGATGGATCGGGCGGTGAAGGCTTAGGGCGTATCGGTTGGGCAGTATGGAGGGTTCTCTTGCAGGACTTGCCACCAGTTGCTTAACAGCCCAGACGATAGCAATTACGTAACCTTACAATTAGAACCCCCGTGGGGGATAGATAGCCCGTCCCATACTTCATGCATCATCATAAATAGTTGGTTACCTCTTGTATCTATACCAATCATTCACCTAGACCCAGAGCATATCGACATCATGACACTAGCGCTTGACGGCGAGACAAACGGCGAGAGCTCATCGGTCGGGCGGTATCTCGCCGATGAGACACGATACGCCCATATTGACAAGATCCTCGATCGTCGCGGTCCATGGACGAGCGAAGACTTCGTCGAGGGAGACGCAGTGAGCTAGCCGTTGACCCCGTATCGCATCTTTTCGCTGACGTTTCTTTCCGATAGCCGAAAGACTTTCTTCGAAAAGCAGCGAAGATCCTGGTAATTGGCGCTGGTGGACTGGGCTGTGAGATCTTACAAAACCTCGCCTTGAGTGAGTTGTCGGTCCGTCCTTCGCCCTGTGTATAGCCTGACGTACTGTGCAGCCGGTTTCACCGACATCCACGTCATTGATATGGATACAATTGACATCTCAAATTTGAACCGACAATTCCTCTTCCGGTGAGCTTCATCAGCTACACAATCGGACTGCGCTGATCGCACGTAGCGAGTCCGACGTGGGCAAGTCGAAAGCGCTAGTGGCTGCAGAGTTCATCATGACCCGCGTTCCCGGGGTCAGAGTTATCCCGTATGTCTGCTTGTATGACACAGCTCAGAGCATCGACTGAATATAGCCATATCAGCTATCATGGCAAGATCCAGGATCACGACCAAGAATTCTATGCGAGCTTCAATATCATCATCGCCGGTCTCGATTCTATCTCGGCTCGGCGTTGGATCAATGCCACGCTTGTTGCCATGGGTCAGGACGATCCAGAGAACATCAAGCCGCTGATTGATGGAGGGACAGAAGGTAAGACTGCGGTCTACGCGTCATTGTGATGCATGAAGCAGGCGAAGGCTGACCTGATTTCAGGCTTCAAGGGACAAGCGAGGGTTATCCTTCCCACTGTTTCCTCCTGCTACGAATGCTCCGTATGTCTGAACGCCCGCCTGCTCGTACAACGTACTGATTCCCGCTCCAGATCGACATGCTCACACCGCCTACTGCCTTTCCGATTTGCACCATTGCCAACACTCCTCGGCTTCCCGAACATTGCATAGAATGGGCTAGCGTTCTGGAATGGCCCAAATTGTTCAAAGGTAAGCGTGCCATCGCGGGACACGGTTGACATGGGGAAAAGACAAAAAGCTCGACACGGACAACCCGGATCATATAGAATGGCTGTATCGCCAAGCTTCCGCTCGAGCAGCTCAGTTCAAGATTGAAGGTGTGACGTGGGCTTTGACCCAGGGCGTGGTTAAAAACATCATTCCCGCCATTGCCAGTACGAATGCCATCATTGCTGGTGAGTGGCGGTTGTGCTGCAGGTTGTAGCTTCGCACTGATAAACGCACAGCGTCCTGCTGCAACGAGGCATTGAAGATTGCGACAGCGTGTGCGCCCTACCTCGACAATTACATGATGGTGAGTGTGTCACCTCATTTTGGCTTCCTTTTGACACGCAAGTAGTACGTCGGCAACGAATCGGTCTACACCTATACTTTCCAACACGAACAGCGGCCAGATTGTCCAGTCTGTGGTGGAGAAGCCATGACAGTACGCGTAAACAAGGAGTGGACGTTGGAGCAGCTGGTGGAATCGCTGAGTACCCGGCAAGACCTGTAAGCATATTTTATTCCCTGCATTGACGAGAACGCGAAGTCTTTAACGACGATCGCAGCCAATTTACTCGGCCGTCATTATCGCTCAACAGTCGGCCGTTGTTCTGGTATAATCCTCCCGATGTGTATCAAGCAACCAAAGGCAATCTAGAGAAATTGGTGGGGGAGCTGGTACAGGACGGGGAGACCATAGTCATCACTGACCCTGCCCTTTCCGTGAGCGCGGACGTGACAGTCAAGTATGAGTAGAATGCACACGCGTACGACTTGATATGCATGACTATTATATACTCGTATATTGGTAAAAGAGACTGCGGCTTTTTATAACTTTGCCACCCGGAAGTAAACAGGATTCGTCAATCGCTGCGAGCTGCATCATCGCTGTTCTATAAATGACTCTGACCAGCTTGTTTGTTACGTCCCAGACCGCCCATCCTGCATAGCATATCGTGGATCGTCCTCAAACTCCTACATCACCAGCGAGGAGTGACCGCCATTGCATCGCGGCCACTCAAAACTTCTACTACTCTGCAAGACGTCCGAAATCCTCGACAAAGTGACGGCCCTTCCTCTCATCGAGCCCCTGGAAACGGGGGCGCATCCGCATGTCCACCCGCGGAATCTGGGATACGACCCAAACGCCATGAGCACCACCACCAGTACCTACACGCCAGCTACGTCTACGTATTCCGACCTCTTCCCTACCACCAGCGATGGTACTTCCGACTCCGGTAACGGCGATTCCAGTAACGGGTCGCACAGTGGGCCTAATGTCTACTACCTCGTGGTGAGTGGTTTCATCCAACCTACGCTGCTTACGGTATGCGTCCACGCAGTAGCTGACATACAATGGTCTCTAGTTCCTCGGCGTGTTGGTCGTGTTGATGTTCGTCGCAGCATGTTTGGCGTACAGGGCACTACGCATGCGCAGACGGTATAGGACAGCGACGCAGCTCGCTCTGGCTCGTGGGGAACGGCTGCCCGAAGGGCTGCGAGACGATTATTGGGGACTGGGAGGCCTGTCGGGCTGGACAGCGGAGGGCCTTGATAGGCTCGGCGCTATTCGTCCAGGCGATGAGTCGAGGAGGGATCAGTGGAGGTCTAAATGGGCTCAAATGCCTGTACTCTACGAAGCAGAGCTCGAGAAGAACGGGGTAGATGCAAATGGGGACATATGGCAGTCCGTAGCTGTGAGTACAGCTCAATCTTGCCTCGTATCTGGAGAATCACATTGAGCTGACACGATTTATAGCCCTTGACTGTCCTATCCCGGAGACGCGCAGAGACGACAGATCCCTCCGCCGAGCCAGGATACGGCTCACCCGACATCACAAATCCACGGAATATGGGCCCGCGCCCCCGTCCACCGCCAATATTCAACTTTTCGCGATATCGCTCTCAGTCCGCGCACTCTGAACACCACGTTCAGAGCGAGGAAGAGAAGAACGCGGAACTGAATCGCCCTGTCCAATCGGGCGAACCGTTGATGATGGCAGTAGTCATTCAGATGCCTACCAACATCTCCCGCGTTCAGCCTGATGATCCCGACGATCGAGTGGCCTGGGAACCAGGGATGGAGTTGGGAGTGTGGGAAGGCCATATTGCGCCTGTGCCCGGCCAGGAGGATGTGCCTTGGCAGCCAACGCACAACACGACTTCACATAGCTCACACAGCCACTGATCCTTTAGATGCGATGTATCCTGTTGTTTGCTTTGGCTCTGGGGCTACCAACTCTGCTCTGGACAGATGTTCTAGCGTGAGGCGTTCAGCAAGCAAAATAAGGAGAAACCATGAGTGCATCTACTTTTCGTCTCGTGTAACGGTCATCAACAGATCTTTGAATACGACCACGAATCAAACATCCCTTTCCTTCGTTCATCATTCACTGCTGACGATACGAAAACGAAATGGCAATGATGACAATGACGATTATGAGAAGGGCAAACCCGATCAGAGCGAACATGCACCGCTTGGCGTACTTGAGCTCGGTCTGCAAAGATTGCGGACAAATCAGATATTGTATGCGTGTCGCGGGATGAAATGAACTCACGACGCGAAGGATTTTGATCATCTCATCCATTTTCTGGGCTTTTTCCGGATCGGCTTCGTCCTCGAAAGACTTGAGAGGGATCCATAAGCTGTGTCCGAACGCTGCATCAGTACTACTTCACTCCGATGGATCAGGCTGAACTCACATAGCCATGCCCATCAACCATAGCAATGGACAGACGAAGCCCCACTTCCATAATGCTCGAGCGAGCGTCTTCGGCTCTGTCTGCGCCTCTTCAGCATAAGTGGGGAGATCCTCTTGCGACGAGAAGGGCATCGCTAACCCAGTACTGAGATCTGTCCGAGTCGAGGCTGCGCCGTGGCCAACGTACGATGGTGGGCGAGCGGGGGAGGTTGAGACCCGATCAGAGACGACTGGTGGCATGGCGACGTCACGAATGTATTGCGGTGGCTCGCTATGCGCGGACGCGGCTGTACCTCGCTGTTGGTCGGAAGACGACCGTGTAGGAAGTGTGTATTCGTCCGAGGCGTGAAAGGAGCTCTCAGAATCCACCTGTGCGAGCTCATCAGCAGTGAGAGGGACAGGCTTGCGTCTTGTCGAGGCAGTGGACTTTCGATGAGCCTTTCGGGCCGCGACGGCAGTCAGTGTGGGGGTAGCTGGAGCAGTTGGTGTGATTGGCATCTCAGTGCAAGGTGTTTGGGAGTTGGGAGTAGAGGGGGATAGGACAGGCGTGGAGGGTTCAGCTTGGACAGCAAAGTCAGAGTCGTCGCTCGTCATGTGACGGGTGGTGGCAGTGGTGGGGGCAGACATGATGGGTGGCTAGTGTATGGCCAGTGGTGTTTGGAAATGGAAGCAAGCGATGAGAATGGCAGAGTAGGATGAAGACATTATGCATACCGTTCACCATCGCAGCCTATATACCTTTGCACAGGACCTGGAGCAGCCTTCGCCATCTCGTCGCGTTGAGCGAGTGAGCAGTGAAGCCAAGTGGAAATAGTATCGAAGGCGTCACGAGCTACTCGGCGTCAATATCCACTCATGATCACTTTGATCACGCCTCCCCTTGAAACGCGCTCATACAGTTTTCTCTCAAGCTCAGTCTCTACCCGCTCAACACTCGGATCCGATCAAAGGATATTCGAAACTTAGCTCCGCTGCGCAGGAGTAGTGATTGACGACAAACACCTCGGTCGTCGAGGAGAGTGAAGACTTCACTTGTTAATCATCAATCACAAAATCCGTCACACCACGCCCCGTCCTTTACTGATTACTGATTGATCGCGCCGCTTGCAGTAACAAACTCCCATTAGCCATCAGACGCGAGGACCAGTGCATACATCGCATCACTCTGACAGGACACGGATCACTGCAGGGATCACAGGAGAGACGGCATGCATAACAATCATTCCATGCTCACCTCCACATTCTGCGCCGTCGCACAACAGCTGGAATGATGAGGGGAAAAAAGGCGACTCAGCACAGAATACAGGATATGATGAGGGGAGGAGAAGGAGGAGCAATCTTCACGCTTTGGTCGGGTGATACGCGCCGCATCTCGCCCGATCTGAGGGACCGACGTCGATCGAGAAGAAAGCTGAGATGGAGCGTGAACGTCTGCTTTGGCGTTATAAGAAAGACCATGCTCATTCCTCCTTGCCTTCTTCGAATTTGTGCTTGCCCATCCGCTCGTACTCTGTAACACCTCGTCCTGAGCCGACTACTCCAACTGCAAACGAGCAAGATCAGCATCGAGTCTGAAAAGAGAACTTCTCAACATACCTCGACCTGCAAAGAAGGATCTGTTAGCTGGGTCATGGTGTTATGATTTCAGAGTGCTCACCAAAAGGGTTATCAGGGGTACGGAACACCGATTTGCCCTCGAGACTGTGGCCACGTTAGCACAAGGCTGCAATCAAGCGGTTCTGCGAACGTACCCAGAGATGTGGATCCCCTTTTTCGACGCCTTTTTGCCAAACTTCTCCCATGCATTCTTCTTGTCCTTGACTTCATCCGCTTTCGCCTTTTGAGTCTCCATCCACTTCTCTCCCTTCTTCTTCTTCTTGTCCTTCTCCTTTTCCGTCAGCTCATCTGCCCGTCGTTTTTGCTGTTGTGGTTGAGGAATCGGAGCATTTGGATCATGAGGTTTTAATGATGACACGGCTACGTTGGTTGATGATGTATAGCCCTTGAATGTGATGGTATACAGAGGTGATTCTTGACTGCCCACTACAGCTGAAATACGTGCAGGATACCTATGTCTTTGTCAGCTTACTTATAGCAACATGCTCAAATGCGACTCACCATTTGCCGTCCTTGTACTTTGCCATGCACTCCATGCCAGCTTTATATGTCCCTTGATCTTGCCAATTGGTCGTCTCTTTTGCTTTGCCTTTTACTTTGCTCGCTTCGCCACCTTTTGACGCTGCGCCAGTTGTGTGTGTGATGGCCGCTTGAGTGAGGTCGATGAGCTCCACCAGCTCAGTCTTCAATTTGAGCAGATCATCGTTGCTCGGATCCGACTCGAGAGAAAGATTGACGTACGCCAATTGGTCTCGATAGGTCTGTATCTCTGTGTCCATCGTTTACGCTGGCCACAGGAGACTGAGTAGGAGGTTTCAGTATGCAAAAGACAACTAATGGAAAATGAAAGAGAAAGCGGTTTTGTCAAGTCATTCATGTTGTCGCCGCCCAATCGCTTCGACATATTGGTTACGTAAGCTCTCGGAGTCGATGTCAACGAGCTCGTCTGACCATCGCATCTTACTCTTCATGCTCTGATGCTCTTCATCTGTTCAAACATCTACCACCTCAATGGATCAGCTCATTCGCACTCGCTTTGAACCGCGCAAAGCATCTTCTGAGGCTAGAAACGACTGTATAGCACATCAAGCTCGAAAGATGGTCGTGTGCTCAATTCAATGAAAGACCCCTGTCTCTCGATGCGTTCGAGCGCACGTGTCCGAGGTCCACCATCGTCTCGGCCATATTGGCTGTCGATATGACTTACAGCGTCCCGTACAGGTCTAGGCACTGATCTCCGCGACTAATGCGCGGAACGGCCTGAACCCTATCGCTGACATGCATAGCTTCTGAGACCCGAAGTCCGATTCAGCCGGGACACGGCGCACGTGCGTCCGGAGTCATACAAACGTGCCCTACCCCAGCAAACCTCCCGTCCAAGAAAAGCTCGCCAAGCCAGTGACCTCAAATATGAGGCCCTACTCTCTCCTGGGCATGGACCTGTACGAACCTGTATCTTGACCTTGCAGTCTAGCTGAACATGGACAAGTCGAGGACAATGACTGCACCTCGCGGATATCGCTGTGCTCGCGGCCACCTCGTCGGCTTGGCTCCCTTGACTCATTCGGCTCGACCGAGCATTGCGAGCAGGGATCACCAGCCGGGCCCAGGGTAGATGATCCACTAGCTCATCCAGGATAAGGGGCCTTGTACTGCTACTGACCAGTCCGGTGTTGACATGCTTGACCTCCCTCTGACGTTCCGCTCGCCGACTACTGGATGGACTCCGCAGCTTGGGGTCCTACTGTCACCCCGTATCTATCAGGGGCGACATTGGAAGATGGAGTAATGTTTGTGCGCCGACGCCGGAACAAGTAAACAAATGTTGGTCCGTTTCCGAGGTTCGGGAGTTCGGGAGTCGACTTAGCCACCTCTTCGCTTTTCGAAGGGTATAAAAGACTTGCACCAACCCGCGCTCTCTGATCAGTTTCCTCATCCTTCAAGTCAGAACTCTGTACTGACCCAAAATGAGGTTCGCCTATACCTCTCTCCTCGTCACCCTCTCCCTCGTGGCAGCTTCGCCTATCAAGCCCCGCTCCTCTCCTCGGGAGAAGCTGCAGGCAAGGCATGTCATCTCTGGACGCCAGTACGTATCTGGATCGACCGTTGAGTACGGCAACGTGAGTCATCCTCCACTTTTGAGCCGGATGGGTGCCAGACTGACTGGCGTATGAGCAGGCTCTCGCCACGACATCTGTGTACCTTGAAAGATCTGACAGTCTGACCCTCTCGACTTCTCAGACCTACACCACCATTGTCGTGGAGACTGTGCGTACGACTATGCACCCTGACTCGTGCTCAGATTTACAACTGACACCATCTTGTTTACAGCCCTCCTCATCCTCCACCGCCACCTTGATCGCAGCTTGGGGAGGTCAGCCGGTATACCAATTCGGCCGAGGTTACCTGCTTGGTATCCCCACCAACATCTACGCCGACTTTGTCTTCCCCGACGTCGACGAGTCGGAACTTCCCCTCAAAGTCTGCACCTATGTCTACCTCGAGTCGAGCTCCAGCGCATCCACAGCTTCCCCATCGAGGGACGGCTTCGATGTCGACACTTTCGCCTCTTCCCTCGGTCTTGGCGATGCCGTTGCTGGTGAGTTCTTCCCTCTTATCAGCATACCAACTGGACAGCTATTAATTTCATCCTCAGAAATCTGCGTCAAGGTTGATTCCACCACGTCCAGCACTACGTCTGCGGCTGCTACCGTCACCGTCACTTCCGTAGCCGCGGGCTCGGGCTCAGGCTCGGGGACAAGCACAGTCACTGTGATTGCTGGATCCACTTCCACCTCCGCAGCCGTCGGGTCGTCGTCATCAACCTCTCCGTTGTCCGTGGCTCAATCGTCTTCCGTCAGCCCAGCGGCCGTAACGAGCTCAGCGGGAATGAGCTCAGCTTCAAAATCGGCAAGCGGTAGCTCAGCTGCCGTGATAGTCGGCCAACCCTCATCGTCCTCCGGTGTCTCCGCCGCGACCACTGCACCAAGTGCTTCCTCGGCTAGCAGAAAGGTCGCATCAGCAGGTCAATCCAGCGCCACCCCAGCGTCCAGCGGCTCTTCATCGGCCTACATCGTTGGCTCCTCCACTTCAGCTGAAGTCGCCAGTTCGGCATCAGGCTCCGCTTCTCCTTCTGTCGTCGCTGTCTCAAGTGGAACTGCTTCTGCCACTCCGAGCGCGAGCTCGATCTACGCAAGCGGTTCCGCGATTGCTTCGTCGACTTCCTCTGCCCAAGCCGTCTCATCGAGTACCGTCAGCCAAAGCTCCGGTGCCTCCTCTTCCGCTGTGGTCAGCTCATTTTCGTCAGTGTCTGCCAGCCAAAGCTCGGCCGCAGTGACTTCCTCTCCAGTCAGCTCGTCATCCGAGACCTCCGCCAACTTGAGCTCTGCTACCGTCTCCTCTGTCGCGGTCAGCTCCTCTCCCTCCACCTCTGCCAGCCAAAGCACTGCCAGCGTGACTTCTGCTCTCGTCAGTGCATCTAGCGCTTCAGTCACCCCATCTAGCTCGATAGCCATTTCAAGCGGTTCGGCAGGGCTCAGTAGCGCCTCTTCAGTACCAGCCACTTCAAGCGCTTCCGGCTCGCTCTCCTCCAGCGCCAGCGCCGAAGTATCGACCTCCGCAAGCACGACTGCGTCTGCGATCATTACGTCTTCCGCTATTTCCACCTCGGCCCCTGCTTCGTCCGTGTCGTCATCGGTCGCCAATGCTACCACTACTTCCGTTGCTACTGTGAACGCCACTACCACTGTCACTTCCACGAGTGCAATCTTGACGTCCACAGTGTCACTCAACGTCACATCTTCGTCGATCACCGCTTCAGCGAACGCCACCACGACTGCTATCTCTGCTAGTAGCAACGCCACCACTATCGTGACTTCCACTAGTGCGATCTCCACCTCCACAGCGTCCAGCAACGCCACTTCGACGATCACCGCTTCGGCCAACGCTACATCGACATCTGTTTTTTCTAATGTGACGTCCACATCGACCAGCAGCAATGCGACCGCCACCAGCACTGTCTATCCTGACTCTAATTACCAGACCAACGTCACCTTCAATGGCAAAACCTACGTAAACAAGGGTCTCGTTGGTTTCGGTGCCCTTTCCGGTGACGCTGTCGACTCTCGGGGCGAGACTATCGGCGGTATCGGTTCAGCCATCGCACTGCAGTCTTTGACGCGCGACGGTGACTCATACACTGGTGTGATGATCGTTCAACCCGATCGTGGACACAACACTGCTTCGACTACCGACTACATCGCTCGACGACACTTCATCTCCTTCACATTGAACCCGTACTACAATACGACCGATCTTGAATACGAGTCGGCGAAATCCACATTCCAGCTTACCTACGACAGCTCGCTCCTGTACTACGAGGAGGATGGCACAGCCACCACGGGTCTTGACGCCACCACGTACCGCAACGGCACGGTCATTCAGCCTATCGCCAACAGCACCTACAACCATATCTCCACCGATGCCGAGGGTCTCGTCCTCAATGCCGATGGCAGCTCCTGGGTAAGTGACGAGTACGGACCATACATCTGGAAGTACTCGGCAGCGGGCCAATTACTTGACACTATCGTTCCTCCTAAGGCGGTGTTGCCGTACAAGAACGGATCGCTGTACTTCACTGCCGAGGCAAGTGTCGGACCTGACACGGGTCGAGTGCAGAACCAAGGATTCGAGGGCTTGACTCTGTCTGATGACGGCAATACGCTATATGCAATGCTTCAATCTGGCTTGACACAAGACCTCGATTCGAGTGGTGAGGGTCGATACACTCGTATGTTCATCTACGACATCAGCGGCACGCCCACACTCCTCCACTCGTATGTCCTTCAACTCCCCGTTACGAGCGGCAAAGCCAAAGCTCTCGCGCAATCCGACCTTCACTTCATCAGCGACGACACTTTCATGCTCCTTTCGCGCGACGGCAAGGGTAACGGTGATGATGACTCGGACTCGAAGCACAAGGACTTCCTCCTCTTCAACCTCGACGGCGCGACTGATATCGTCGACACCGACTACACTACTGGCACCACTGCTGTTGCGCCTCTTGGCGTACTGAACTCTGACGTCACCGCGATCGTCCCCACCGAATTCATCAGCATCATTGATGACACCCAGCTTGAGAGATTTGGCTTGCACAACGATGGCGACTTCGACGTATCTCTCATCAACAGTAAATGGGAGTCAATCGTAAGTACCGTTTGCTACGATCCTGATAATCATACTGGTGGCTAATCTCGGTTGATCAGGCCATCGCTTCCGTGCAAGACGACGCCTATCCTAACGACTACTTCCTATTCTCGTTCAGCGACAACGACTTCATCACCCTTGATGGCTTCGAAGACGGCTCTTCGTACGTTGACAGCTACGGTACCACCCTTGACAACCAGGCTCTGGTGTGGCGTATCACTCTCCCGTAGATAGCTACGCGAACGAAATAAAGGCTATATATGGCCGTCAAATGTGTAGCACTTCCTCCCTCCCCACTCGCAAAGCATCATTCTACACTCTGCCAATCATTTGTTCCGCCTCGAATGGACAATCGTATAAAATAGTATAATAATCATGTTTCTTGGGATGGAAGTTAGCGCAATACCAATGAACAATGGACGATTTTGTTGCTCTCATCGAAGTTTACCGCACGCATCCAGAATGCATGCCTAGGAGATACATGCGAAAGCTCTACGGATCACGACCCCTTCCCTTTCTGTCCGCTGCGTGTGAGCAAACGATGCTGCCCCCGTTCCGTAGTCTCTTTTCATTGCGAGAGGGGAGAAGTGTGCCACATGACGAAGACCACGTTTTCTGTGACCATTCAGGGCACTCACCATGACAACGGACATGTCCTACACTAGACTGCGAGGCTATCAATCACCAGTTGATGCTTTCTATATATATACGGCTTGTACAGCTTCACCGTACTCTACAGCTACTCTCCGGGACCAGCACATCAGCGAGGAGAATCGACGACAGGGACACAAACAAGCATCGCCCTTGCTCTGTCATCAGCCTCTCCAGATCCCAGAATAGCATTCCGTGGGCTCGCGATAAACCAGGTCGTGCGCGCGCTTGACGATCAAGAAACGCGCAACAAAGCTGGACCATCCGCTCAGACGGCCCAAGCACGCTGCTCATACCCCGTCATTATGTCCGACCCCGCGATACCGATGGTCCATGGTCGGACAGATCATAAGCTCGTAGGCACAAGACTGCTCTACAGCGTCTCGGTCTTCCTCAGTATAGGTGTTTGGCTGTTTGGGTGAGTCAGATCGTCTTGACAATCTAAGACAGTGGCCTAACCCACCTCGATATGCGCATTATTGCTGACTGAGGTGTACTCGCAGATATGATCAAGGGTGAGCTTGCTGTCTGGGCCTGTTAGCAGAAGAGAACATCGATTGTTGACGCGTCCTATCTCGACGGATTGTAGTGTCATGTCAGGTGAGCAAGGTTGTTTTTATCGTCTCGCCGTTGATCGTTCACTAAATCATCACTGCACAGGCGTCATTACTGGACCGTACTTCAAGTAAGCGTATCATGATACTCATGACGGGGCTGTTCAAGCTGATCTGGGATCTATCTTCTCCGTCACCGCAGAGCTTATTGTGAGTCATACGGTCACCTCAACATACTGTCACTATCGGAGCTAAACGGTCCATTGCAGTCAACCAACCGACATCAACGGAGCTGGGAAAGTGAGCTCGGTCAACGTGCAGAAAGGGATAGAGCTGATGAGTGACCGCGAAGTATGGTAGCGGTGTTGGAGATAGGAGCATTTAGTGAGTTGCCAGTCTCACACGACTATAATTCGAGAAGATTGTCGTGCTAACGCCTGTACCCAGTCACATCCTTGGGCGCTGCTCATCTTGCAGACAACTATGGTCGTCGTATGACCCTCCGTTTAGGCGCAGCGGTGTTTACGATCGGCGGAGCCGTACAAACATTTTGTATTGGTTACAAGTCCATGCTAGTAGGACGTGTGATCAGCGGTTTCGGTGTGGGGATGTTGAGCATGGTTGTCCCTATATACCAGGTTGGTTCGCTTGGAGGAAAGGTTGATGCTCAAGGCTGACTCCGCACTCGCAGTCTGAAATATCGCCGGCGGACCACGTCAGTAGACGCATAGCGGGTATATTCTTAGTACTGACATCCTATCAGCGAGGTCTCCTCGGCTCAGTCGAGTTCACTGGTAATATTATTGGCTACGCCTCGTCCGTTGTGCGTACTTCTCTGGCTCTGCTGGAAACATCGATGAACGCTTGCTGATGACATTATAGTGGATCGATTATGGCTGCTCATACTTCCAATCCGACCTGTCATGGCGCGTTCCGCTGTCTGTGCAATGTCTTGGAGGCATAATCTTAGCTGCTGGCAGCTTCATTACGCCTGAGTCACCTCGGTGGGTTGAGCTCGATCTCATACTCAGGCCTGGAATCGTGTCCTGATGAGCCTTTTCTCAGATATCTCATCGATACAGACCAGGAAGTAGAAGGTCTCGCGGTGATCGCCGATTTCCAAGGCAAAGCGTTGGATTCGGAATCGGTCCAGCTGGAATACAAGGAGATTCGTGACGCGGTGCTAGCTGATGTGAGTGAATCTACACGTGTGACCCGTGAGTATGCTGACAATGTGCTTTGTAGCGAGCTGTTGGAGATCGAAGCTACAAGGCACTCTGGAAGCGATACAAAGGCCGAGTGCTGATCGCGATGAGCAGTCAAATGTTCGCGCAACTGGTGAGTGACAGTCCGTCAGAATCGCACTTGTAGCTGACACTGACACAGAACGGGATCAATGGTAAGCGTCATAATAGTAGAGAGACCGTAGCTAAGCACGTTGTACAGTCATCTCCTATTACGCTCGTAAGTCGCCTGTGACTCTGCCCATTATAATGCTGACGAATATATCAGCTTTGGTTTTCGAGCGTGCGTATACCCACACAGTGACTCTGGCATTCCCATACTGATTCATCCCAGAGGCCGGATGGATTGGTCGTGACGCTATTTTGATGACCGGTATCAACGCCATGTTCTACGTGGCCAGTTCCCTGCCACCGTGAGACACGACGACAAACTATATGGACGAATGCTGATGCCGACTTAGATGGTACCTCATGGACCGGGCTGGTCGTCGACCCATCCTTCTTACCGGTGCAGTCGCTATGGCAATCGCCTTGACGGCGACCGGATGGTGGATCTATATTGATCAGGCGATCACTCCCAATGCTGGTGAGTACCTTTATGATGCCATCTAATGACTGCAGCTAATAACGATCTCGAACGCAGTCGTTGTTTGCGTTGTGATTTACAACTCTGCGTTTGGCATGAGTTGGGGTCCGGTACCTTGGTGAGCTCTCTGCTCATGCCGAACGAGCACAATGAGGCTGAGACTGTCTAGGCTATACCCGCCCGAGATCATGCCTCTTGCTTTCCGGGCCAAGGGTGTCTCGTTATCGACTGCGACTGTGAGTCGCTCTGACCTACTCCAGAGAGTATGGCTGACCTTAAATATGTGTAGAATTGGCTCTTTGTGCGTTTGCAGTATATCTTGTGGGATAATCGCTGAATTATTTGAACAGAACTATTGGGTTGGCGTTTCTACACCGCTGTTCCAGGAGCTCATTGGGTGGCGCCTGTACCCCATGCACGCCTTCTTCTGCGCGGTATCCTTCGTCGTGGTCTACTTTGCCTACCCTGAGACGCGCGGCGTACCGTTAGAGAACATGCGGCTTCTCTTCGCTGACGGTGAGTGGGACTGCTAGAGATGTTGGCGATCAGGCTGACAACTTTCACAGACATCGAAGAAGACGATGACGATGATGACGGTTCGGGGGCTGATGATGAAGATGACGACGCCGATGGGTCTGAGACATCGTCTCTTACTGGCAATGGGCGTCGAGGGTCGTACAGCTCGTCCTTGCCGTTATCCCGGAAGCCGTCGCCTATGCCGAATGGGCGAGGTCGAAACGAGCCAAGCGCGACCTTTTTGGGTCGTTTGGCCGACTCCGTCGATGGCTTCCTAGGTGGCTCAAGACGACGACGAACCAGTATGCGAGGCGATTACGACGCTGTTGGTGGCTCTGAACAATAGGAACTCGCGAGTGAGCTCGAATTGCGCTGTCACACGCCAGATGCAAGTGCTGATTTGAAGCTTGGCAGGGCTTGACACTGGACGCCGACTAGGCGGTAGATTGAGATCGAAGATTGACGTTGAAGCAGCTCAGGAGTTCGAAGCATTGCCTGAAGGAGTGGATGAAGCAGACGAGGATGGAGAGAATGTATTCAGAGTCAATGTGGACGACTACGAGCCGTGGGAAGGAGGAGGAATGGATCAAGAGCCGCTGAGACGTCCAATTTCACGATCGCGTGTCGAGCCTCGGGAAGATGAGCGATAGAGCATAGACTCAGTCTGGATGCAGGAGGGGGAAATGAAGGCAAGAAGACTGCCAGTGTACTTTAGCGATAGCGCATGACAATCTGCACGGAAACCGGTATGAAAAGCAACTCCAAGATGTACTCTCAATGCATGTGCCCAGAGTGATCGGCTGTCATGAGCCAAGATGCACTCGAGTGGTTTTGCCACTGAAGCGAAATTGATTCCGTGCTGAATGACATTTCAAGCTGGGAATCGACATTTTGATCGTTGTTGTCGATGATGTTCAACCTCGCATACTGTTGAACAGTCCTTGCATTCAGCTCAGACAAATATCCCGAGCGCTCAAGTAGGGTGCGTTTGTGACCGAAGTCAGTGTCAGACAGTGCTCATCAATATATACAGCTGCTCTCCCACCCCTATGGCTCTTCGACCACCTCAGGTTCGGGCGTTCGACCTGCTTCTTTCAGCCGGAGTCGCTTCGCGATGCGGGGTAGCAATTAAGCCCTTGCGGGTATCAGCAGGGGTAAGCACAAGATCGCGATGCCGTAGCTTGATGTGACCTGGGACTGACGCAACACTGCAGAGCTGTCTCCGCTCGTCAAGCTTGATCTCTCGCCGCCCATTCCACGCAGGCTCCCCTCGATTTGGCTTGTTCGGGTCTTCCTCAAAGGCCCCTGCGCAAGCGCCACCACCTCCAGAGATCCACATCGACTCTTCGCTTACCCCATTTCAAGCTCGAATTGCAGAACTCGAGACCGCTGCACAAGCAGACAAGGAGGATGTAGCTGCACACTTGGCACTTTTGCGAGAATTGTTAGCAGGTGGCGAAGTCAGGGGGCTCGCGAGCTACTACGAAGCTGTGGCTCTGGCAGAGGATGGTACCGGGAGCTCAGAGCTGCTCAAGAGTGAAGAAGGATGGGCAGTGTACATGGAGGCGCTTGCGCGAGGTGGAAGGCTAGGAGACGTGGTTGGCCAGGTCAGGAAGAGAGATCGATTACTAGCTGGCTCAAGAACTACACCGATTGGAGACAGTACCCCTCCAACACCGATCACAGCTTCGAAGCCAAGCATCCTCTCTCAGTTGTCGTCTTCTTCTCCTACATCCACTCCCTCGACATCATCCGCATCTTCAACACCACTGCTTAGTCTCGCTTCGGGGTCTTCATCAACATCATCCCAAACCGGCTCGGCTCTCAACCCCATCTACGTCCAAATGGCACCCGCGACACCTCAGATGAACGCTTGGCGCGCCGTCCGCTGGGTTGCAGGCTTCTTACTATGGGCTTTCATCATCCTGACAGTCATGTCTATGGTCATGGAAAATACTGGATTACTCAAAGCGGGACCGGGACCAGTGGAATTCGAGCCTGAAGAAGGAAAGGTGGTCAAATTCAGCGATGTCCACGGAGTCGAAGAAGCTAAGAGCGTGAGTCAGCGGCACATCACCCGCATTCGAAGGTGACTGACATCGTCATAGGAATTGGAAGAGATCGTCGAATTCCTCAAAAACCCAGAGAAGTTCTCCAACCTCGGTGGCAAATTGCCTAAAGGTGTGCTTCTTACGGGTCCTCCTGGTACCGGTAAGACCATGCTTGCCCGAGCCGTTGCTGGCGAGGCGGGAGTCCCATTCTTGTTTGCTTCAGGATCCAGCTTCGATGAAATGTTTGTGGGAGTTGGCGGTGAGTCTATATATACCAGTGCGGTCCACACCTGCTGACGAGAATGACATACAGCGAAGCGCGTTCGAGAGCTGTTTGGTGCTGCTAGGAAAAAGGCTCCTGCCATTGTCTTTATCGACGAGCTGGATGCTATCGGGTCAAAGCGTAGCGCCAAAGATCAGGTGAGATCGATCTCTGAAGTTCAACATCCACCGCTAACCAGTCGTTCCGTCGTAGCATTACATGAAGCAAACCCTCAACCAGCTTTTGGTCGAACTCGACGGCTTCGAACAGTCCGAGGGTGTCATCATTATCGCCGCCACTAATTTCCCCGAATCCCTGGACAAAGCTCTTACTCGACCAGGTCGTTTCGACCGACATGGTAGGACATCTTTCTCGCTCTGACAGGCGCCATTCGCTCATTTTCGTTTTGCACAGTTGTCGTCGGCCTGCCGGACGTTCGCGGTCGTGTTGCGATTCTGAAGCATCACATGGGCGAAGTTCAGTTCGATGTCGATGTGGACCCCAGTATTATCGCCCGAGGATGCCCAGGCATGAGCGGTGCCGATCTGCAGAACCTGGTCAACCAGGCTGCAGTAAAGGCTTCTCGCGATGGAATGGACCGTGTTCAGTTGAAGCATTTCGAATGGGCAAAGGGTAAGTCCTATTGCAGCACTGTAGACTCGCGACTGACATCCCTTTCGCAGACCGGATATTGATGGGCGCTGAGAGACGGTCTCATTTTGTGACTGACGAGTCGAAACGGGCAACAGCATACCACGAAGGCGGACATGCGCTTGTCGCGTTGCACACGCCAGGGGCCATGCCATTGCACAAAGTGTGAGCTGTCTCTTGGTCACATGGACGTTCGACTTATGCTATCTGATCTTTCGCAGCACGATCATGCCTCGAGGGCAAGCTCTCGGCATCACCTTCCAACTTCCCGAGCAGGACAAGGGTGAGTGGTGATGATGAGCTTGTTATTCTTCTTGCTGATGCACTGTTGCAGACTCGTACACTCGCCGAGAATACAACGCCATGATCGATGTTGCTCTTGGCGGTCGTGCAGCGGAGGACATGATTTTCGGCCATGACGATGTGACGTCGGGCTGCTCGAGTGATTTACAGCGGGCTACTGACGTGGCAACGCGTATGATCCGAGTGGGTACCTCAATCAGCTAAGATCGACCAAGCTGACCGAGCCTGCACAGAATTACGGATTCAGTGATAAAGTTGGACTGGTAGCTCACGGAGACGATGAGTCGGTGTATCTGTCTGGAAAGAAGAAGGACGAGATTGAGGGAGAAATCAGAAGGTAGGTAAACAAATTCTGTTCCATACATGCTAACTGTCTCTTCAGCTTTTTGGATACCGGCATGTCCCGCGTCACCAATTTGCTCCAGACACATCAAGACGAGCTTCATACGGTGAGTCTGCTCAACCCGTGTTCTCTAGCACACTAACGTCAACTTGTCTCACCAGATCGCAAACGCATTGGTAGAATACGAGACATTGTCATTAGACGAAGTTCGGCAAGTGTTAGCCGGGAACAAGTTGAACCGACCGACAACTGAAGGAGAGACTCTGCAATCTCAAGCAGAGATTGAGGGCAAGGGGCCCGTCGTAGATGGCATATAAGAGCGATATACATTCACCATGCATCTCACCATATCATAAATTGCCAGCTCTAGATTTTATATGATGAAAGGCTATGCGGCAGTAGAGGTCGCCTTTTCTTTTTCTAATTCGAGCAAATGCTTTTCAACGAATTTGGTGTGTCCGCTGTTGTTCACGTCAGCTTGCGTGCCGGGCAGATGCCGGGCAAAGATGGAACACGGTGCGACTCACTTGAAGTCGATTGACTTGTCACATACTCCACGGACAATGCCTTTGTCGTCGATGAAGAACGTCTCGCGTCCTAGCCCGATGGTCAGCCGTCTCCTTCTCGCATATAATTGACGTTGACTCACCGACAGTCAGCCCTAAGAATTGTCGTC
Source organism: Cryptococcus sp. GC_Crypt_3 (assembly GCA_026538395.1). NCBI lineage: Eukaryota > Fungi > Basidiomycota > Tremellomycetes > Tremellales > Cryptococcaceae > Cryptococcus > Cryptococcus sp. GC_Crypt_3. Next base: position 22,993 of record JALPCB010000027.1, read on the forward strand.
CGACACCATAAGCTTTGCGCGCTTCGTCTCCCTTGTCCGAAATGAGGGGGTACGGGAGGTCGTACTGGTCAGCGAATGAGGACTGCTTGCTCGTCTCGTCTATCAAGAGTCGTAGCGCCATCAGTATCAGCGTTGTCTGGTAGGGAGTTTACAAGTCATCCCTCACCACTGCTAATTCCGACCACTTCGAGGTTTGGATGCCGCTTGAACACTTCGTTCTTCGCCTGGGCATCCCGGAAAGCGCAGGCTTCCCGTGTACATCCCATCGTCCCGGCTGCCGGGAACTATTCACCCGTAAGCCACTGTGCGTAAACAGCGTGTTTCTGCACAGTATCAAACAGATATATGATTATCTCACAAAGAATAGTGCTATCGGCTATCGATTCCAGCACCATTGTGTTAGTAACCGCGATATGGGTATTGACGGTATATACAGAGTGGTCACTGCAACCTACTTTCTGACCTATGGGCAAAGTATACAGGTCGCCATCTGGTATACTAGGAAGGCTGAGTGGAGGGGCAGGTTGGCCAATGAGCGATGACTCCTTGACCATGATGGCTCGAGCGTATTGTATGTAGTCTGCCTCAGATGAAGAAGATGAGGCCGATGACGAGTCCAGAAGAAGGTGTTATGATAAGACTTGTATATTCATGTCAAAGAAAGCCTGGTGGTCCAGCCTCTAATTGATAAACAATTCGACAACAACGATTACGAGATCGACGGCGGCGAACACCGATACAACGCGCAGTGCATATGCCTTCGTCGCTGCGACCAACACTTGATGGTAGATGGCGGACCGCGACGTACACAACGATGGACTCGAGGATGTGCATATCCCAAAGAGAACCTATACATGATCATACAACGACTAACACTGACATCCAGACGCCTGGGGCTCTTCTTGCGGCGTCGTCGACACGTCGATTTCTGACAGATTCAGCGACTGCGCCTCCACCAATAACTCACTTGTATTTGCCGCTTCTTTCGCATCCGTGTTACCACCTGGCAGAGCCATCGCGATCTTCTTGAACAGAGCTTTAACGTTGTGTCCCGCCTTCGCAGAGGTTTCAATGGACATGACACCGAGTTCTTTCGCTCGCTTGTCGAGATCTTCTGGAGTTACTTGTCTGCCAAGTCAGCTCGAAGATTCTGTAGCACGAGCATACCGTTTGTCATTCAGATCCGTCTTGTTCCCCACGAGCACTATAATCACGTCCTGTCCCCTTTCATTCCGCACATCGTCTACCCATTTGGTGGTATTGAGGAAGGATGTCCGATCTAGCATGTCAGCCCGGGTGTGACCAGCCACACCTACTAGTAATATCGTAAACAATCACAGCCACTGAAGAGTCACGGATATATGATGGAATGAGTGATCGGAAACGTTCCTATATGTCAGCTCTAATCATCCACTTCCACTTACTTGTCTGATAAAGGAGTGCACTCCCATGTCAGTATGCGCGACAGGGTCGATTTCTGCAACTTACCCGGCTACAGGTCAGCACCGTCCAAGTCGCCAAGAGACTCACCAGTGTCCCATAGCTGTAATCTGACTGTTCTATCCTCGAGATACATCGTCTTGGATAAAAAATCGATGCCTGGAACTCAGCACAGCTTTCAGACTAAGCACCCACCTATGGTGGCTTGATAGGTATTATCAAATGTGTCATACATCTGAACAGTCAACATAGTATCGGCCTACCAAACACTCACAAATCGCGTGATCAGACTTGTCTTGCCCACGCTCTGCTCCCCCAAGAACACCAGCTTGAACTTTTTCAGCGGCGTGCTGGCGGATGAAAAGTCGCCGGCTGTTGAAGGTGTTTGTGGGTTGGACATGGCGACAAATGTAACACGTAAATGATATCTCGAGGTATGTGAGCAGTAAGAGGCGTGTCAGCAAGCGCTGTGTTGCGGGTGTGAAATGAGAGAGTGATAGAGTCCAAGGGATAACGAGACGATGCGATGACAAGGCTGAAAGATAGATAGCAAGTGGTAAACTGTTGACAAAGGTCCACGACCATCAGTGGCTCTGTGCAACATTGCCAATTAGGCTTGCCCCAATCCAGCCACAAGCTGGTATCATCCCTGATAGGCCTGCGAGTTATCGATAGACGCGTTTCAGCTATTGTCTTTGTTATCGTATCGACATGGTATGTTACATCATTGCCCCTTGTATATCTTCTACCCAACACACAAGCAAGCACCGTGGCTACATGATGTCGCAAGGAGGATACGCTGTTGTTGAAGTGGACGATGATGTAGGTGTATCATGCCGCAGCTCATGTGCTGAACCCCAAAAGGTTGCAGGCGCAGTGCATGGTTCAGGCCTCGAATTCAAAAGTAGGTTCCGATGTCAAGGGCCGACCGCTCACTACCAGCTTTTTTACCACATGAGCAGGCCCAGAATCGCGCCAGCACGCCAACTCCGCCAGAAGTACCTTACAGCCCGTTCAATCTAGCTTATTATCAGGTGCGGCACCATGCTTTAGTAGGGGATTGACCTTTACTAGACATATTTCGATGTCGACACGAACACCGTATTGAAACGGGTCGGACAGGCGATGGTACCGAGGCAGGGCTTCGTAGCGGATGCTTGCGAGGGTCACATAGATCTGTATGGTAAGTGGAACCACTTAAAAGTCAGCTGACCATCACAGGTCCGTTCTGGACTCTCACTACGCTCATTCTTGTCCTTTATACCACATCTACTTTGACCTCGTCCATCAGACAGTACCTTGACTCATCTCACGTGTCGTCAAATCTGGCTCTGCTGTCCACTGCCGTCTCCATCGTCTACGCATATGGCTTGCTGCTTCCCTCGCTGTTGTGGGCAGGTACCAAATGGTTAAGTGTTGGTGAATGGGGCTTGGCCGAAGCCATAGGTCTTTACGGCTACGCCATGGGAATCTATGTGCCGATTAGCTTTATGTGTCTGATACCTATCGGCATATTGCGATGGATTATGGTCTTCGCTGCTGCTGCGGCCTCTGGATTCTTCCTGTGAGTCGATGCCGCTCTTGATTGTTGCTGACTGGCAGAGTTCAAAACATTTACCCCGTTCTGGCGACTGTGAGTATACGAAGAGATACGGAGCTAATTTACAGGCCGATAATAAGCTGGCCCGCTTACTCATCATCGCTGTGGTCATCTTGCATTCGGCGATGGCCCTAGCCATCAAGGTACTTTTCTTTGCATAAAATGCGTACAATAATCAGAATGGTACATGCTGCATTTCGCCCGCTGCAAGGATATCGTCGTCGAATTGAGTGTCGTCGTCAAAGGATTCGTTATGTCCACTCTCTAAATCCAACTCCCCGTCATATTCGCCGGGCCCATCGTCGTCTGCATCACTGAGATCGTCAGATGTTATTGAGGGGGCGATGAGCGGACTAGAAGGACGAGATATTGGGTCGGTGGCAGAGGCGGTGGTGGGGAGCAGAGGTTGTTTTGACGGCCGCCGTGCCAGCCCGGTGATCTTGCCCAGGACGCTCAGTCGTCCAGAAGTGTCCGATCGCGCGGAAAGGGCAGGAGATGGTGGAGAGAAATCAGGAATGGGTATGTCCGCGATTGAGGAGCGCCAGAAGTTGAAGTCGGTGAATTCCGGAATGAACTTTGTGCTCACGGGCGGGAACACTTCATTGACGAGATCGTTCTACCAGTCAGCGTTAAACTACAACATTGACCCACCAATTGTATATAGCTGCCCTTGTGCCCGGCCGCCTGCAAGAGTTCCGTTTTGACCACGCCTGTGGAATCAATTGTATAGATCTTGGCCGCTTCAATTCCAACGCTCCGATAGCTCATAGCGTCGGTTATGCGATTACCAAAACCAGCGAAAAATGCTTCCTTCGCTTGGCCACCGAATAGACGTTGAATATCTCTCAAACATGCCATTTTGAAGACTTCGGGTTTCCGCATAATCACCTCACTGCGCGTCAGCGGCAACGATCGAAGTTGAACTCACCGATGTAGGCTTGCCATAAGACGATCGGGACTCATTATGACGGGGCCTTCCGGCAATCGATAGTCACCTTGCACAATGGTTCGCAGATATTCCCGCGTGGTGTCAGCCTGACCGATTGCTCGAGAAGTGAGGTACAGAATCTTGTAGCCATTATTGCAGATGTCGGTGTACAGTTTGGCGATGCCCAGATGGGTCCAATCTCGACCTATTGCGGCGAATACATGGCCGAGAGCATCGGATCTTGCCTTATCAGTTCCAAGTAGTACTTGACGGGGACTGTACCTACTTGGTGATCGTCCCGTCAATATCCGAAATCACCACTTGGTCGGTTTCTTCCCAGAGAAATATGCGAGCAGCACATGTTGCCATTCCGGAGTACGACGATGTGACAGAGAATTGCACAGTATTAGGTCCAGGCTTGAGATTGAGCGATTTCTAATCATGTCAGCGTGTTTCGTTGGAATAATTACTCACCAATTGATCGGATGACAGTCTCAGTGTCTTCGCGTACTGCTTAGCGCCTCCCAGGGGAGGTGCCGCTTCAGCGGCCGGCGGTATTACGCTACTTTGCGGCATTCCGTCCATCGTTTGACCCCTTCGCCACCAACGCGACCACCCTGACCCAGACAAAGGCCGTACGGAAGCCGAATCCTCCGAGCCTACATCTACTAATGACGGAACCTGCGTCTCATTATGACCCGGGGGGAGAAGCGCTCGCCGATACATTGCTAATGCGTACAGCAGCCGGTATCCCGTTGTCCAAGTGTAATAACTGTGCATCAGCGGAGTCCTTGAGGAATGTGACCCACCTTGCTTCGTAATGCAGTACCAATCGAGGGTCGTCTATTACATTAGGATTCTCGATGAATGTTTGAAATGTGATCTTGTTGCGTGCGAAGGCATCCTAGAAGTATCAGCAGAGTCACAAACTCTCTGCCTCACCGGATCTCCCATGAAATCATCGCACAAGGCCATCTCAAACACGTGCGATTGGCGACTTGTGTCCAGGATGAAGATGTAGGGATTCTCCTCCACGTTCCGGAGTTTTCCTGGCTCGGAATCCACGCTGCGCCGTCGGAAAGGCGTCTGTGGAGAATCGATTTCGCCAGGGGGCTCAGATTGTCCTCGATCGAAGCGGCGAGCAATGGAAGAAGGCGACAGTGACATAGAGGCAAGCGCAGCAGGCAGATCGGGCTCGGAAGAAAGTTCCGGTGCTGGTGTAGTGGGCGGTGACGATTCGGGATCGCTGTACAGATCAGGATCGGTGGCGCGCGACGCTGGCATATGTGGTCGTGAGTCTGAACGAGGTTGACTTGCAGAGAGAAGATCCTGAATGAATATCTCGGCAGGCCCTTCTAAATCAGACGGCGACTCAAGGGCAGACTTGGCGCTGTGATAGCCCGCCATATCCAGCACGACATCTTTGCCATACAAAACTCCAGGCCCTTCTCCTTCCCCTGGCTGGACTTTCGGCAAGACGTCATCCGGGGACGACGCGTCGTCTGTTCCCGCGTCTGATAATTTACGATCACCATCGGGCAGCGTTGATTGCTCGCCATCATTGGCAACCATGGGGTTAGGCTCGGCAGCTGTGCGAGATGCTCTATGTCGGGCCCGAGCAGACTGTGAATGTAAAGGGGTGGCATTGAGATCTAGGAAGTCGACATCGCCGAGAGGTTCATCGTGAGTCACTCGTCTTTCTGTTTCTCCAAAAGGTTCCTGCGTTAAAGAAATAGCCGGCTGGTGTGAAAGGTCAAGTGGCGTGTCCGGAAGATCCGAGGGCGGTGGAGATGGTGGCAACTCGGCCTCGGCGTCAGCTATTGCACACAGAACGTAACTTACCTCTGTCGGCATTACGACCGGACTGGTCAGCAACTCCTCTGGCACCTGCTCATCCGTTTCGACAACAAAGAATGCTTCTCCGCTCTCCCCAACTTTCATGCTAAATGGCGCGACATGAGGCGCGGGCAGATTATTTGGCAGTCGGAGCGTGACTCGCTTCTCGCCGGCTCTGAGGACTTGTAGCTTGCCAAATCGTACATGAAACGGCGAGGAAGAGAGGGTCGCGCTGCCATCATTGTCGACATGTCGCACCACTATCACGTCGATTGCGCCTGATAGAGTGGCAGGATTGATCCCAGAGTCTACACAGATTCATAAGGTGGGTCGCTATGAGGCAATGATGAAGCACTCACAAAAGCTGTATGCCTTGGAGAGGTACTGCATTCTGCAGGGCTGAAGAGAGAAGAGGCGAACGGCGAACGGCGAACAAGACAACAAAGAAAGACGTGGCACGGTAGGGCTCAGCAGGGAAGCTTTTCCGGTAGCTGCTGTTCCGCCATGGGAGGGATCCAGTGAATGTTGGAGCGGTGATTTTGCAGATGCAGATAGTAGACGGGACCGAGTGCAAAGAAGAGCAGTCGACGATGATGACGACCATTGTGTGTGCGCGCAGGCGATAAAGTAGTGACATCACAACTAGACAAGCGATTTTGTAATGTTTGTAATGTTTGTTAATGCACTTGTACAATTTAGGGTGACCTTCCCAACGACATCATTACAAATTAATCGTAATACTCGAGTACATCCACCCGTATTGGAATTGCACAATTATCATTCCTTCGACTCCCCCTCATTTGTCCCCTCTTCACCGTCTACTTGCCATCTGCTTCCAAACATCAATCCTCATCTTGAGCTGTGTTCTCGGCATTCCCATCATGAGTCACAGACAGACGCACGCAATACCTGCGCGATCAGCGCCCGTGTCACCGCCATTCCATATCTCTCCCAAATCTCCAGACCTCAATCCCTTTTCACCCCTTTCCCCTGATCTCGTCGAGAACAAGCTGCATCAAGGCGACATCGACCCAGAAATGAATCAGATATTAGGCCTGGAGCCTCCACGTCGTCCAGTCACGTTCTACTCCCGGCAGAAGCTGCTGAAGATTTCTCAAAGTGGTCATCACGCTCGGCCCGCTGGCATGGGCGCTATGGACACCTGGTATGGGTAAGTCGGCAGAAATGCATCCTTTGCTAAAAGCAACCCAGCATATCCAGCAAACCGTCAACGCAGTATCTCGAAGATCCCGCAATTGCTTCCATCAGTCCACCAAGTAACTCTAACAGCCGGCGGGGCGGATATGGCGAAGGGTTCGGGTTCGGAGGAGGCATTGGCGGGCGTGGGTTGGGCCGCGGAGGGAGAAACATTGGGTGAGTACTGTGTGATCGTACGCAAACTTATGCCAGTCTGCGTCGGCAACCCGATACACTCGATACCAGTGGACTACCCGTAGAGACTAAGCCATTTGGCAGTGGGCAAATGGGGCGATTCTCTGTCCGCAACCCGCCTGTTCGTGCCGAAGGAGTGAGTTTGAAAGCGCTCGCGCGCGCTCATATCTGTTCAAGTCAAAGAAGAAAGAGGAAGAATGGCGACGATCGAATCAAGCCCCACCACGCAACCGCTCGACTTGGCAGCCACGCGAGGAGGACGCCTCCGAGCCCGCTTGGATGGATGATGTCACGGGACCTTCAGACGTCGCCGTTACCACCGAAGCCAACGATCATCTCATCAAGTTCATTCCCGGCGAAGATATGATCGCCGCCCACAAGCGAGCAATGAAAGCTCGTGACACGCGAGGCGACTGGCGAGGCGACGTCACGCCATCTTTTGCCGCCGATCCTGCGATTGCCTCTTCATCTCACGCGGCGCGTCCCAAAACCTTCAAAGCAGCAGATTATCTGACGCAGACACATGTTGTCACTGAAGAGGACCAACCTACCGGAGCGACTTCCGCTTTCACCAGCCGATTCCAACGATTCTTCGGTGCGCCTTCGGATCCTGAGCCCCAAGTTGCCGCTAATGTGACCGAGGAGCCGCGAGACGATCGTATGGCAAGGCTTATGGGAGTTCTTTCCTCAAAGGTGGGTCATACATTTTGTTTCTGGACTGACCTGAAGGCCCCTGAACAACGTCACGTATCTTCTCCTCCTGTCCAGCCACACCCTCCTCCCTTCTTCGACGCGCCGCCGCATCCCAGCGCTCTTCTTCAGCAACTCTACGGTGGACCTCGCGATCTGCCATCACGGCCTGCAGTGGATCACGATCAGCGAGCAATGCAGCACTTCTCCACACCTCCTATGCCCCAAATGTACGGGCAAGCTTACCATCCTCGTCCGGAATATTCCAATCTACCCCCTCCGGGTTTCCACCCTACACCGCCATATTACGGTCAGCCCGCACCAACACCCCCGCCACCGCAGCATTTCAATCCACAACCGCAATACCCGCCTCACATCGGAGCTGCTCAACAAGATATGCTCGCAACTCTATTCGCCGGTCTGGGACCGCGCTCATGATCAGAATATACACCATGCATAAAGTATTACCCTAAACCTGCGTAGCGTGATTTACTCCACCCTTGCCACATCTCTGCCCATAATTCACGCTCGCCATCAAAGCCTGCGCCTTCACCGAGGCTATACGGTACGCCAACGCCTTCTCCTTCCCGACCCCGCGCATTGATACGTCCGCCTGTCGTCACTAGACTGCACAGAGCCGATATGCCTGGCTCCAAAGATCGTCTGATTACAGCTGACATGCCAGCTTGTGGATCAGCCGCAACGCGTACATACGCGACAAGCACCGCAGGCGCATGCTTGGCAAGCGCATTCGCATCGTCCCCGTGTCTCATCTGAGTCAATGAAATCATGAGTCTAGCACAGAGTCTCGCCGCGGCAATGTCCGTGATCGACCTCATGATCGCGCAAATGATGTCAACGACGAGCGACATAGCGTTCTTGACTAGATCTGAACGGCGTTTGACCAGAGTGGTAAGTACGGCCTCGACGCCGCAGACGCCTTGGAGAGCAATTTTGTACAGTACTCCCAGTATGGCTACCAGTTCCTCGAACGAAAAGATCGAGGCCTCGATCTTCTCAGCGCCTGATATCGCAGATAAGCAACTCACCTTGACGTCTAGAACATCGGCTATCAAAGTCAGACTCGATTTGCTGTCTGCTTTTGCGAACGATGCGTGTATCGCATCGCAAATGACGACAGGGTCTATACGAATCAGCCGCAATGCTCAATGTTCCAGACTCACCTGATGCCTCGCAGCACAGGCTGCACAGTAGTTGCATGACGATTGGTCCTTCAAATTGTGACGAGAGCAGCTCCACGCAATCGGTGATTGCGCGAGGTATGTTATTGCGGATGAGACCTTGCGGTTGGACTAAAGTGAGCTACCGATATACTCGGAGTGAACTCACGACCGGGAAAACGCTGTAAGACCAGTACTGCAACACAGACGACTTGTTCGTCATCAAGACATACCAAGACTGTCTCCACGACCCTCCTTAGGGTCTTCCTCGACAACGCATGAGCTTCCTGAGCCAGCAGCCTTTGCAGAACTCGTGTGACCATTTTCCTGTCGCATACGACTTCTGCTTGCCTGCCAAGCCAGCGATCTAATCGCACAGAGCAGTCCCAAATTTGAATGTCATTGATTGACAAGAGTGGTTCGCTGGTCCCCAAAGCTGACAAATGCTCCTTCATCGCCTTGGACAATCGTAGCATCGCATCGATGGTTTCTGGTGCAAGACTGGAATATCAGCTAGCAATCGGTGCACACTCACTTACCCTTCTCGACTCGATACGGCGGTGACAAATCGTATAATCACTTCCACCTGGTTCGCTTCCCCGATTTGTCGACACATGTTGTCGGCAATGGTAACAAGTAATCCCTTATCATCTTCTCTAGAGACGAATCTGGAGGGTTCTGTTTAGCCGTCGTAGACGCCTGTACCACTCACCGGAAAACGTCCGTCAGGATGTTCAACAATGCCGCCCGGTTATCGACGGAAGCAGTGTCCTTGGCGCGCCCGATGATCTGCAGAAGTATTGACGGATCACGGGTCTACGAACAAATCTCATGAGCCTAAATTTACAGTCATAACCCACCAGAACGACGAGATTCTTGTTATCAGCCGCCAAGCGGCTGGCCCATGGCAATGCAGCGGACAACGCCGGATTTGAGTATATTGCCTCTGTGACGTGCAGTCGTATAGAGCGGTCAAGAAAGTTTGGTGGACAAAAGTTGAGCAGAGCTAGCGTCTCGGAGTCCAGTCTGGCGAGTAGTAGCCTTTGCACTGCAGCTAAACAAGTGTTGAGTGATGACGCACGGGGATTCTAGTTACCTTTGAAATTTCCAAGCTCCCAGATGCCATCAGAGGTAATGGTGTGTTTTAATGCAGAACTGTGCGTCACTGCCGAAACCAGCAGTAGCACTAACCGGTCGATCTGATCAGGCGTGGCCATGGCACTGCCGTGACTTAGCGAAATACACCTCGGCATCACTTACTCGAACAGTGCAAGACCAAAAGTGCCAATATGACACCACAGCGGTTCTATCTCCGGCTCTAGATTACTGGTTGACAGCGTATCGAGGATGGAGTCCAAGACATTCGCTGTGGGTTCTTCACCAGTCCGCATCTGCAATGCTAGCCGATGAAGACCAAACAGAAGCTAGGCCGCCCTTAGCCGAATCACCATGTGATGCACTCACCTGTTCTACCGCCAACTCCAGCCTGTTCTTGACAACACTGACATCTTGGTCGGGTAAGATACGGCGGATCCTCAACCGTTCCAGGCTTCTGGCGATTCGAAGACGGGCAGCTTCATCTACACTCTCGGGCCAACTGAGTTTTTTGGCGGTCAAAGATGCGCCTCCGCTGGAAAGGTGCTCCACCAGTGATTCAACTTTCCCCATTACGTGTTCACTGACCGTGGCCCCGACAGCCGACTCGATGCAGCAGACCAGCAAGCGACTTCGGACGCCAAGCACCGCACTTTTGCTCGCAGGAACCGTACGTTTGCGTTTGTGAGAGCTCGGCAAGTCGCTATCGCAGTCTGCAAGGCTCGAAACGATATTATCCCACACATCGTTTCCTCTCCTTCCCGATGCGCTGTTACGCAGAGCGGCAACGAGTTGCTCGCGAAAGTTTGGAGCTACCAGAGGACCAGCGACAGTAAGGCGATATAACGCTTGTATGGCATCTTCCGGTAGCTGATCATCGAATAGCCCTAGCAATGATTCGGATATGAGATCGACGAATTGCGGGAGTGATTGCGTCAAGAGATGGTAGCGGAGCAGGGCAGACAACAACTGGCTGGCTATGGAGTGATGTTCCGAAGGCACCTGTTACATTGTCAGTAAGAATCAAACCCCGTCTCAGACTCACCGCCACCGTCCATTGCAATGCTCGGGGGCCAATGTTCGTTTTCGTATGATCCAGATTTTCGAGAGCCACTAGGAGCTTCAATAGTGTGCCAACCTCAGGTGTGGTGGAGGAGTTCGCACTCAGTGCGGATTCCACTTGCCTGGCAGCGTCATCTACCAGGCGGCTCCACGCTTCCTCCCTCTCCATGTACCCGTTCCAGGAGACAATGACTTGCCACAAGGCCAATCGCACCGTCCATACTAGTGAGGAAACCTCCCGCATCATGGTAGGTGCAACCTCGTCGACAATAGAGAGGGCTTGCTGGAACCCCGTTCGAACGACATCCCGTTCTTTGGCTGCAACAAAAACATCATGCGGAGTTTTGCTACTCGAAGCTTGGGTGAATATGCTGTACCGGTGACGGTGGTATGTATCGACCAGTCGACGGAAAAGCTCGGGCAGAATGAGCAATAACCCTTTCATCAGACCGTTATTTGATGTGTTTGCGCGGAACACCTCAATGAGAGGTTGTGTCGGATGGTAAGATGACAGCAGCAAAGGGTGGAACAGCAGGTCTCCCATGATGTCGCCCAGTTGTCGACTCAAGCGGGGGTGCCGTTCACTCGCCAGCGCATAGGCAGGTAGAATGATGGTTGCTAGCTGTGCATTCTGACCAGCGTCAGCCGATAAGATCAGACAAGTACTCACCTTCTTCAGATTCGCGGCCGCCGTCTGCCCCTGTTTCACCCCTAGGGCGATTACTCCCATGATATCCTCGAGCCCTTGCGAAATCCCGTCGTCATCTTGTGACTGCAAAGACAAGTAATCCAACGACCGTTGCCAATTCTCCACCCATATCTCCGCCTTTGGTAACGAGTCATTCGCAGGGTATAGTCGGCCAAAGGATCGCGCTGCCAATGGTATAGCAGCACTTGGTCCACTTGCTTTGGCGAAGAACAAGCCGACCAATTGCGGGGGAGCGGGCGACGCCGTGATAGAAGCCTGGGTGACTCTCTCCAGAAGCTCATGATACTGAGGGTCCCAAAGAGTGTTGTGACTGCAATCTCGGATCAGCTGCGCATGATCGCTAGAAGAGAAGTGGCTTACTCCCGCCCAGTCCTTGTCCAGCTGTCGATGATCCAGTCTCTCAGCATCTCCGCCTTGTGAGGCATTTGAAACTCAGGACGGTCAAACGCTTGACTCGCAATGTCGATCTTTCGCGGCCAAGCCGCCTCGGGTGGGTCGTGCTGAGCTCGTAGAGCTTTGATCAATGAAGAAGCCGACGCCAGATAGAGAGGCGTGTCATCGCCGACCGACATGTTGACCGGAGTAGTGATAGGCTTGATGTATACGTTTCTGCGGCCGTACAATGACGATGATATCAAACGAGCGGTGACAAGTTTCAAAATTATCAAAAATGTTTGGCTGTTGTCAACAGTTTTGAAAAGTGGAGGCAATTCGCAGCAGTCCTGATATACGGAAATATCCAGTGCAGTCAGTGGAAGCTTGATACAACATAACGGTCATAACCCATGCATCGCTGGCTCATGGTCTCGATATTACATACATCCTGCTGATCTTGCTCAGGAACTCAACTACAAAGGACGACTGCGTCGGCTGGTCTGTAAAGTGTCAGTCGAAGTTACAGACTCTGATCGGTCCTATCGTTGACATTTGTGATCAGCAGGGTGGACAGTGATCGCTGCAACGCATACCTTTCTCACGCTTTCCACAGCTGGAGTAAGTCCCTCTTTCTGCGCTCTAACCATCCGCAATTCCTGCTCTACCCTGTCAACTTGTCTTTTAATGTCGACCAGTGCTCCTGAGGCCTGTAGAAGATTCTCAAACATATCGATGTTTGTTCGCGTCGGCATGATCAGTCGATGAGCGCTGATACCCAGCTCGTTGAGCAATTCTGTGATACGAATGGCGGCATTCTGCTTCGGTAGCGGCAGTCTGCTTGATCGCAGGTGTACAGGCTGATGTACTGGATGTTTGCTTGCGAGGTGAGACGTTTGCGCGTTACTCAGCAGCGCAGGAACGCGATAGATACAATGCGCAGCGTCTGTAAGGACTGCTCAGTGATCTATTACACCTAATGCAGCAGCGCTTTGATGACATACCAAATGCGGCTGACTCCTTTGGTTTTCTGGGCGGTGCAACTGGACTGACCACGGTCGATTCTCCCTCATCAACTCGTTTGCGCTTCTTGTTCTATGTGAACACATCAGCCATGGATCATGAAAGTTATGTCGAAATCCCACCTTATCGGCTCCAAAGACCCCTTCTGCACCATTGAGATCAAATTCCACCAAACCGCTGTCTAGACCCATGACCGTCCTCATCAAATCGTCACGGTCGGCACGATAACGTCTCTCGTTTTGCTCCATCCGCTTGATTTCAACATAAAGAGCTTCTTCCTCGGCGATCTCTGCCGCTGTGAGGTGGAACAGCTCCGAGGCGTATTGTTTTCGCTTTATTTCACGAGCTGCGTAATGTTGTAAGCCGCACTCGCACGGAAAGTACCAACCTTTGTCGAAGGAATATGCGTGAATTAGTTGCTGCTGACTTTGGGGATCCGTGGCGGTTCTTGTTCTGACAAGACGTCGACAGATGGTGTAATAGCGGTCTTTGATTTCCTGATGTAGATCAGTATTGGGCGATCTAGACAGCCTTACCTCAACAGATCGTTTCTTCTCGGTATCGCGTCCTGCTGTGCCCTTATATGCGTAACGATCGGCGGCCACGATGAACCGCAGGTCGTATGTTTTTAGCAAGTCAAAGAGATATGAAGTCTCGTGGGCGGTCCAATCGGGATCGAGCAAATTCTGATCGTATTCGAACTGGCTATATTCCATGATCGAGGGACCGTATTGGTTGAATCTGGCAAAGTATTCGGCTGCACCACCTCAGCTCCATCCATTGCATGTGACGATGGCCAACGTACCTCTAGCATTTGGGTCTTCGTCACTGGTACGGACCCAGTGGCCTAGATGGACGGGATCATCTCGTCTAGCGACAGGGGTAAATGTGGTCCAAGTCCTGTTTTCCAGTCTAGTCAGAGACGCACCCATCACCTGCCATCCCTCCCCGACCTACCATTCTACTTTTTTTGGTTTTACAGAGGGCTTCTGTCTGTATTTAACAGCTGCTAGGGATGCTTGAGCTTCGGCCAAGGATGGGGCGTTGTTGCCAATGAGTGCGTAAAGTTCCCGCGAGATGCCTTCGGGTTTCTTGACAGCTGCCGACTGTTTCCGGGGGGCTGACTGACTCGACGAGCCGGCTTGTGGGAGATCTAGAATAGAGCGAACGTCTCTGGATGACATGATGGCTAATGATACAGACAGGCAACAGAGAAGAGATTGAGAAGGAAAGAAGAACGGTTTATTTTGGTTCATGTTGATGAATGTACCGAGGGGTAACAGACAGTACGGCGGCCTACTCCGCTTCTTTCCATTGTTCGACACACTCGAGCACTCGACCAGTCAGTTTATCAACGATTGACAGTTGTTCTCCTTGTTCATCAGTCTTCTCTCTCTCAACATTCCCAGTAGTGCATTCTCTTCACTTCGAGATGGACATCAGACAAGCAACAGTAAGTATGATAGTGCTGCGTCCGCCCTGTGTCAGTATCGCAAAGACCGTCGCTCACCTCTTCACCGCCTCACCGCACAGATCGATGACCTGTTGGGAATGCAGAATGCGAATCTGCTGAATTTGCCAGAGAATTATACCTTTAAATACTGTATGTCATTGATCTCTGCTTTTAGCCAGAGTCGAGTGTCAGCTAAGCCTTTCGACCATAGACCTGTATCATGCTTTGACTTGGCCGGAATTATCATATGTGGCCGTCGACCCTCGAGGCCGAATCGTCGGGTATATTCTTGCCAAAATGCAAGTCTCTGCCTTTCCTTTCTTGCCATCCTCTTACTCCCTGCTAAAACTCTTGCTTTCGTAGGGAAGAGGAACCCAGTGATGAGCCTAGTGGCCATGTCACATCAATCTCAGTCCTTCGTCCATATCGCCGCCTTGGACTCGCCAACAAACTCATGAAACAATCACGTTCGTCTGATTCCCTATGAGTTACTCACTAATTACTCCTTGTGGCTCCCACTCTTGCACGCAACTCTTTGTCACGGCAAAGCTGAAGCTGACCCAACCTTCTTAGAGGACGCCATGGTTGCGCATTACAACGCTTCACATATCACCCTGCACGTTCGAAAGTCCAATCGAGCCGCTATATCTCTATATCGGGACACCCTTGGATTCGAAGTACATGCTATGGAGAAAGGATATTGTCAGTTCATCTATGTTGAAAAAAGGGACCTCGCTCATCGTTTTCATTCTCAGACGCTGATGGTGAGGACGCATTCGGGATGAGGTATCTCTTCAAGAGACCAGAAGCTGCATGAGTATGCATTATCGCCTTCAATAATGGTCGGCAAGTTCCGCATTCATCGCCAATCTGCAATCTGTCTGTGATGAGCGCACCATAACGGTACAAAAACCTTGAGGCTGCTCCATGCTGAATATTGAAAACGGTCCGAAGCTCCATTATAGTCTTTTCTCACGGGCGCGCTGACTTTTGACGGCGGAACAACAGCAAGCCGCCAAGATGCGGTCGTCTTCAAGTTCTGCAAGATCCATATTAGTTCCAGGCCGGATGTATCACATCCATTATACACTGATAGGTGAATACAATCCTCGGGTACTGACAGTCCGCTGAACAGTGGTATCTGGTTCCAGAGACGGTATGACCTGTGATATCATATCGCTGCGTGCGCACTTTCATTGTCTTTTTTCGTGTCATTGCAACGTGGAAAGAAACTCTTTTTACATCACTGCGAGCTGTCGACTAGCACCGGACGCACCTTGCCCTTTACGTCCGTTCATTGTCTTATCGTGTAGAGCAGTAATCACCTGTGAGAGAGCAGGACACACCGGCCGCAAACGAACACGAGACGGTCCGTGTGTGCAATGCTTTGGATCCATCGTCCTCGCCGTCTACACTGGCTCTTTCGACTCGATTTTCGGCGTCTGGACAGGACAGGATGGTCAGTCACAGAACCAAGCTCGTTCTATATAGCACGCTGCAGAAAGTTCGTATGCGAGTTTGGTGCGCAAGTCTTGTACAAGGGATTGGAGACTAATTGTGCCATGTGGGCATTGAAAACCGAAGGTCGCCGCTGATGGAACACGAGTTGACGAGTCAGCTAACAGTAAATCTGGCAACTGCTCTGAGCGTCTTTGACCTTGGTTGGTCCTTTCGTCGAGCGTCAGGCGAGTTTGTGCCTTTTTTCTTTCACGTTGTGAAACCTGAGGCGGTCAATCAGGGAGACCTGATTGTACACCAAGCATAATTCACCTATCGCCAGCAGCCAGCCGAACGCCTTTGGACACGATCCCAACCTGTCGGTCCTCCAGGTTGTACACTCAATTTAGTATGTCCACCTCGTCGAGACTCGGACATACATGACGTTCCCTCAGTCAGGTTTGTCAGACGTTCACATCGCAGGCCTAATCACCCGGCCGTGAGACTTGAGCGAATTGGTGCGCGCGCACGGCACTGAAACCTTCCTCGCCATCGGGTCTGCCCGCTTCTTCGCAAGTGACAAATACAACTGTATCTAGGCGTAAGCTACATTCACAATTATCAGTACTCTGGAGTCTGCACTATCACGGCCTGACAGTGCGAACGAGCTGGAAACAGTCATGAAACATAACAATCGGTTGGGATCAAACAGAGGAAGGATTTCATCCACGCTACTCGAACGGGAAAATGCCAAGGGCTACGACGCCACACAACGAATGACCCGTAATGATGCCGAGAGCACAGATGAGATGTAGTACTCAAGCAGTATCCAACAAAGTTCCTTGAAATCTTTTGGGAACTGGCTAGCTATTGAGCTTTCAATGGAGGTGTACTTGAGAACGCCAAGGCAACATCTTATGCTGGTTGTCATGGCAAATGCAAATCAGTATGTACTATGTTGTGCTAACTGTAAGGACATCAATATAAGGCTAACAAAGGCAATGAGAGAGAACACAAACTTATACTTCTATGTTCTTTCCTGTCTGCTGGATTCGCGCATATCACACAGTTTTGCCGTACTTTGCTGTACCTCAAAAGCTCGACTGGTCGAGTCTTATTTTACCTTTGTGGTTCTAAGACGAGAAGTCGTACAAGATTGTAGTCAGGAATGAAGAGATGGGCAGGGTGTGATGAACTTGAGCTGCCCATCATATCCCCTACTTTAAGGATCAGCACCCACTTCATCTCTTTTCACGTCTACCCGTTGTAACTGGTAGCACTTTCGAGCTGAGATATTACTGTCGAGCCTGCTATCTGATCTAATTGAGACTATGCCTCGCTTACCATTATCTCCCGATGGTGTCATATCAGTGTTCAGCTGTATTGAGTCTTTCTCAATACAATTAGCTCAATCCTTCATGACATCACATTGATTCTTCATCCCATTGAGTTGACAGTCCAGAGTATCAAATCAGCTGGTCCAGACTTATGCATGTGGTAAGTGGCTTAGTAGTAGGGCTCGAAGTTCCTTCTTCATCTACTCAGAGTCTCTCAGAATCAACTAAAAAAGTCACTTTAATTTCCATTCAGAATAATAAAAGCCTCAGGAAATACATCAATGTCTTCCTCCTTACTTCAATTTTTTGCTGAAGAAGTGAAGCGCCCCTTTCCTGAATCTGCAGTCAACTCCTGGCGCTTATACACTTGCTTGGACAAATTTCCCACCAATCTTGGTGGAAGGGTCTTGTATCTACTCAACTGAACATGAGTCCAGACATATCCTGTAGGTTACTAGACTGCCTGATCTTCACACCGATACAGGAGACAAACAATCCACAATTATGAAACGTGCGGGAACTGACTACTTGTCAGGGTAGCAAATGTGACCGACAGCCGTAGGCAGGTTAGATGGCTGAAAGTGATTGTAATCCTTCAGGGGTTGATTGAGGCTAATTGTCTGGATCTAGTCTATCATCTCGCGTCTGCACAGAGCGACTGAATTAGGATAACGGCAATACGTCTTATGAGTATGGCAGTGCTACATCAATTTGCAAACGCGTCATGACTCATCTGGATTTATTATCTTTCTTGTCAAAATAATCATGTCATTGTGACTACTCTCATTGGGATTGATCTGCTAATCTTGACATCATTCCAGGCAAAGTAATGGGCTTCCAACAATCATCTTCTAACGATGCTTTTCGGGTTCACCTTCTGTAAACAGCAAGACTTTGTAAAACGAGAGTAATGACAGCGGGGATATCCCAGCGTCAAACGTACATTAAACTAAAACACAACAGAGATGCCTCATTCATCTTCCTCACGGGCCTTTGCCATGACCATTGGACGGAGCGGACGCACGTACACGTAATGTGGATGAATCACCAGAACTACCGACGAACTTACCGCAGGATCAATGAACTTCTTCAAAAACATAAAAACATCAACAACAGACGGATACTGGAAAACTGCCTAAGCGACATATTCTCACCCCGCACCAGATAAAGTGACATCCTCGACCGTTCTTTACATGCAACGGACAATACAGAATGACGTGGATGGATCAGAAACCCCGAAACGGAAAGCAACAGAGGAGACAATCTGGAATCAAGACGGTACAGGATAGTTTGAGAAACTTCTGCAAAGCTAAACAAAGTTCGACACCCTTTGACAAATTTGCGAAAGCTTTCTGGACAGAAGGAAAGGTATAAGTAACAATAGTTTTGTGGTTCAATTTCACTTTCCTTTGTCGATCTTAGATTGAGGTTCTTGGTTAGAACCTTATAGACTATGTGTTGTTACCCCAACCACTCATACTTGGCTACTCCCTTTTGAGAGTCCCCAAATTAGCACCCAGAACTTGCATCATTTTACTCATTTTTTGGCAAACTTCACCAAAACATAGTCTAAGTACCTCTTGCACTTAGTGGACTTCATTGGTGAACAACGGATCATTTGTTGGTCGGTGTAGCCCCCTGACAGCCTTGCATGAGCCAGTCATCAAGACGCTAGATACGGCAGTAAGTTTGTAGTGGAGGACCACAGCTGCCTATTGCATTTCGAACGCTGTAAACGCATCCAGCACCCAGTCTCATCTCTCTTCTCAATCACCCTGTATGAGTTATAGCTCTCACGGGTTGAGACAGAGCTATTGAGCTTGGTATTCAATCCATTTGAGACCCATGCCTTGCTTGGTTCATCACTCTTGATGGTATAGAATCGATCTTCAGGTGTACTGAGCCTTTCTCGATATAATCGACTGGATCCTCGATTCCTGTCATGTCGCCTATACCGCCACGACTACCAAGCATTACATTGTCCCACTCGTCCAACATGTTCAACTCTCCGCTACTCTCCTCGACCCATCTACATCTCGACTATACGTCAGCCACGCACATTCCCTCGTCCCTTCTCTGTGTCTTGGCAACTCTTGTCCATCTTTTTCAGGATTATTCAACGTTCGTTGACATTTCAAGCAGATGGGATCTCAAAACGGAATTGAAGAACGATACTGGTACAACTAGAACGCGCGTATCATACATAGTATTGTAGTCTTTTCCTCATTGATTCTTGATTGAAAATCATACCATGAACCTTGTACAATCTTGTCAATTCTTGACAATCTAGTTATCTCTTTGGTCCAGTTCTATCGCTACTCGCAAGTGTCCCTTTAGGATTATCTTGCTGAATACCTCGTCTATGTTGTCTACCTTGTCGAATCTCGCTACAACTCGTTCAACTTAGTTGTGTGATCAGGCCCAGGCCGATGACATAGCAAAGCATTGTGACAATTCTATTGACTCAATCTTCAATCCCACCCAGTCAACACTCTAGATCATCGAATCAGATAGTCCACACTCAAGCATTCAAAAGAGGGCGCTGAGCAAAAGGACTTGAGATCTCCCTCTCATCACCAAAAAATCACTTGTACTCCTCCTTTCAACTTCACTACTTGCTGAAGAAGTGAAGCTTTCCCCTTTCTTGACCTTGTAAATATTGATGCACATCCTCTTGCATGTACACCTATTCCACCAGTCCTTGGTGAAAGGGTATAGTGCTCATTCAATTGGACGTGGAACCGGAGATACATTGTATATGTTAGCTCTTGTAGTCCAATAAACTGCCTGACTTTCACAACGTGTTGCAAACCGGTTGCTGGAAGGCCTTATAGACATGAGAGACTGAATATGCAGCGATAGTTTAAGGCAAGCTTGGATCACAACTAACAGCGGTGACCTGTGAGCTTGTGAGATGATTGACACTGGGTTGGCTTGGAAAGATCAAGTTGGCCAGCCAAAGAATGTGGTAGGAGAGGAGTGTGGCAGAATGACTGGAACAGGCTCTGAGCAGTGTAATGATGAGAGAGGGGTTTAGATTAAGAGGTTTTGGTAGTCTTGATCCTTGGAGAGAAGAAATCAAAGGTAGCCGGCAGCAGACAGCTACGATCCACCATTGACGAGCTCCTCTTCATTGCCCTACAATAGAGTGTTTGGGTCATTGGGATGTTCAGTTTAACTTGACTGATCAGCATATGGGCCATGCGATATGGCAGTATTTTGGCGATGCAATCGTCAAGGGACGCCTCGACCGACCGGGCCCTTTTAATAGGTGACCAATGACTTCCGCTTCCCACAGGCTCAACAAGCTGCAGCTGGTCCCTCGTGAACATCACAATGTAGACCTGTTCCCATCATGAGCACTGACAATAAGGCCCTTTTCTTCTTGGAGAACGACGCTGCGCACTGCGTACCGTGATGCGAATGCCGGTCATCGTGCCAGTGTAAATGATCAGAAGTGACCACCAGAGAGCGATATGATAGCGACCCTGCGCGCAGAGACAATTTCAGCTTGAGTGGTTCTTGCTGCGCCGCGTCACAGACTGAGCCGTTTTGACAGTGTCAGAAGCGCGCTGTCATCCGCGTATCTTCGACGTCAGCCTCTGCTCGTGGCATGAGCAGGGTATAGTCTTGGAAAGGCCAGGGTGGCATCACACAGCCCTCTCCGGCAAGTGATTGAGCGGAAAGGCTCAGTGCACAGCCATCGCCAGTCGAGCGATGAGGTTGAGCGTCTGCCCAGCTCGTTAGGTACGTCAGCATCGTTGATAGGTCTCATCATGCTTGTCCTGCGCCCCGTTCAGACATATTCCATGTTTCGGCTTCGAATACATACAGTCGTAGCCAGATGAGTCACAGCATATTCGTATCGGTCGGATTTCCCCACACGAGTCATCGGATGGCCACGAGTCCCAGCTCACCTGTGGCGTGTACGGGCAGGGGCTGTTGGATTTGGACAGCGCACGCCGAGGGCGCTAATGTAGCGACAGGCGCCACTGTTCGTTTCGCTACGCCAGGTTGAGAGGAGCGATTGTCAACATATTGCTCCTCTTCGAGAGGGCTTTGAGGACGGTGTCGAAGACGGTGAGCGGCCAGAATGAGGGCGAGTGATCAGTGAGATATCATCTCTTATCACTGCCTTAGTCCAGCTCGATTTCTTGTTGTTAAGATCAGCGATGCACGTCAGTACGAAGCCGTGCCAACGATGGGGCTGCTTGAAGTCTCAATTCGTGGATAGGATCATGAGAGAAACAAGATACAGGGATAGCCGGCCGTCTTTCCACAGGCCATCGATTAAGATGGTTGATTCGCAGCGCAAGGCTTGCATAACAACAAGCGTTGGCTAGCTCTCGATTCCATGTCCATATGTCAGAAACGAAGCAAAAGCAACGCCCTCTTACCGGCGATGTCAAGCTAGCTCGAACTCTGAGCGTCCACACGTGGGTGAGCGATCAGTGACACTCTTCCCCGCTGAAAGCGTCGAGGCCAGAGCCGATCGCGTCGCCTTCAACTCTGGATGACGATTCATGTTGACCACAAGGGTGAGCAGTTGGCGCCAGAAAACGGACGAGACGACGGTAGCTTTGGTCAAAAGCAATTACGAGCGAGCTCGACACGTTGGGTCTCATCACTCAGTCGGTCCGAAAACCAGAAGACATGGCCGACCGGCTTGCTACTACGGCCGTAGGCATATCACAGCAGACGTTGAATACAATCTGAGGTATTTAGGATACAAGTGCACAAGAATGTCTCGAAATCATAAGATAAGGCTAAAAGGGTTTTTTGATTTTAGCCCTCTGTTTGTACCCGCGGATCTGCTTCTTTTGCCGGGATGGCATGAGTGAGCCATGACGATCTGCAATTCCCATCTTCTACTCTTGCTTCCTTTTTCCATCGTCTATCGCACATTGTACACACCATCGCACGGCAGCGCATACGTATTGACCCACCGTATCAACATCGTTCGCGCATTGTCTACTGCACGACCGGCACTCCCAAAGCGCTCTGGTCACACACAAGCAGCGGAGGGCGTCGATCATCATTAAACACATCTAGCTTTCTGTGCTATCTACAACATCGGGAGGACTGCGGATAGGACGACAGGGCACAATACCAAGCTAGTCTCCCGAACACTCATCCACCTCATTGACTATCGGCGAGCGGTAGATTTCGAACATCCACGTGCAGACGACCCAGGTCCATTCAACAGTTGCGGCAATCAAGGAGGTGCTTGATCCTACTGTCATGATGAAACATTGACCCCTTGTAACCGTTTGTCTCCCTACCAACACTCTCATAGGGGTTTTGATCCAACAAGGTTGTAGCATAGCGATCATTGTGAGTTCTCTCTTGACCAATAACATCAGTCACGGCTTGCTTGACTACCAATGGCCACAAGCTCACCCCCTCTCTCCATTCTATACCTTCCCCCTCTCCCCCAGCACAGTCGTCCACTGCCGCCGGATTGTTCAGGTGCCCCTCTGCCCACTATACCAGATCATCCTTCTCCCGTACACAGCGGACTTCCTCCCTTTGCATATCACCGTCGCTCTCCATCACTCGAATTGGTCCAAGCCTTGAGCATCTTTGCCCCGTCAGACCTCTCCGGTACCGGCTCGCTTACGAATGCTTCATCGCCAACCACAAAGAGGCTTTTCTTCGGTTCGATGTCAACGATGACCGCTGTTCCGCAACCTGTCACACAGAAAAAGCCAGGTTTTTTCCGGCGTATGTCGTTATCGGCACAAAACCAACCGTCAGATCAGCCGCATGCAAATGGAACGCGCAGTGCGTCGGCAACTATTCCTCGTGTTGGAACCATAGGGGGTCCATCTTATGAGGCAATGCCTGCAGTCAAACCCCCCGTCTCAGACTACGCTCGCGAGCGGGCCTATGAGCGCGCAGGACCACGACGTGAAAGTAAGGAACTGGAGAGTGTTAGAAGGGAGAATCGAGGTAAGCTGTGGCACTGCTTCCACTCCTCATGCGTTTCCTGATACCCTATCAGGAATTCAGCCGTCTCCGAAGAATACAGATCAATTGGCCCCAGTAGCAGATATTCGCAGTGACTATGATACTGGGGCTAACCGGTCTTTCAATCGTGGCTGGGGTCAAGAAACGCCGAGAAATCCGATACACCCGGCTCTGGCTTCACCACCGCGAGCCCCAGCTGTGGGACCGTCTGCAACTTTACCGTATGATACCACGCGCGACTCGCACAATGGGATTAACGAGCAACCGCGTCATTCACCTGGACGGTCGAGAAACGTGGACGGCCAACCCGTCTCGGTGCCCATTCAACAATCCAGTGCGCCTAGGCCAGCAATCTCCCCAAAAGATTCTGTGCCAAAGATATCGTCTTCTCGCTGTAGGTATCTCTCACCGGTTTCAGCAATGATGTCGGCACTAATTTGTCACCTTACTTTCTAGCCGCTGCTCATGCCCTTCCACAACAACCGCGTCGCGGTGACTCGACTGGCGGCAACTATGTACCTCGATCCCCACCGCCGGTGAACCAAGATTTCGAGACCCCTCCGATGCCCTCCTTCGTCCCAAGCGATCGCAAACGGCCCATCCCGTCGCCATTAAAGATACCACAAGGCCCCTCTTCCAGCGTGTTTCCACTGCCCCGTTCACAATCTAGCGTTAGCAGATTTGAGGACGCGGCAACAGTTTCAGTCGCTCAGCTGCCAGCCGGCGCCCAAGCTCCGGCCAATCCCGCAGCACCCCGTATTTCCCCCGACAATCGACGGAAAATCAGCGCTCGTCGTATGGTATCGACCTCTCGCCATCCATCTACAATCGCGGACAAGTCCCCGGATCAAGATAAAATCAGATCTATATCGTCGCAGCGTTCCCAGCCGGAAAGCCGTCAGTCGCCCTTGCACGATGTCGGCGAAGCACCAATTCAGCTGTCTGAAGCCAGCGCGTACGCCCGTGCGATGGCGGCAACCCTGGCCGCCCGACCAGCTACTCGGCCTGCGGTGTCAACTGTGCTTGCGTCTTCTCCCTCGACCCCCTCAAATCGCCGGATATCCCGACCTCTGCCAGCACCGCCAGTGAACGGTCAGGTCAGATCGCCATCTCAAGGAGCGGTCAATCCCAATGCCGTTCGCCCATTGATTCCGAAAGTAACCTCTCCCAGCATGAATACGGAACAAACACCGCCAGCAATAGCCACCTATCGTCATAAACCCAACTCAAACAAGCCACTCAATCCTGGGCCTCCACATTCGTCTACGCCGCCCCCTTTGATCGATACTCGCACAGCGACGAGCCTAGGGCAGGCTCAATTTCCGGAACTAATGACAGGCTCGGAAGGCCAGAGCGATGGCGATCACTCTTCAAGGAGCCGCAATGCGGAAGACGCACCGGCTCATGTGTACATTCATCCCTCTTCGACAACATTATCGCCGCAAGAGTTACAGGCTCCAGTAGTCACCACTGAGATCGGCATCGCAAAGAACTCGATATATTCACGTTTCGCGTCGTTCCCTGCAGAGTCCCCTCCTGCTACATTGGCTCACATCTTGGCCTTATCACGTATACAATCAACGCTGCTGCCTTATCTCAGCATAAACTCCTTTCTCTCATTGATTGGTTCTTCTGAGGTCATTCGGAAGCGATTCTCGGGGGAGGTCGTGGGTTGTTGGGTCATGAAAGAATGGGGGATGCAGCTCGCAGGAGTACGCACTCGAAGTTGGCCTAACTTAACAGTCTGGGAAGGATTTTGTGAGTGTCGCCCAAGTGATCGGCTTACTGATTGTTCGAAGTGGAGTCGTTGTTACACGATCCTGCGACTTATAGCACGTATTCGCCGCAATGGTACAGCCTCCTGCAACACCTATCATTGTCGCACACCCTTATTGTGCTACATCTGCGTCAATACTCATCCAACATCTACCCGAATGCGCCGCCTTTGCTTTTCGACGATGACTCGGCGTTCACTGCGCCGACCCTTCCGTTCTCAGCATCGACTAGCAGCTTCGGGTCGATGCAAAGACCGCGTTCGCGCTTGGGAAGTGCCACTGGGTCAGACGCCGGTAGTATCGCGCCATCATCGCGCATGCCACGGCAAGAGAGGTTGATGGAGATCATCATGCCTGAACCCCTTGCATCGCAACCTAGTCACGATGTGGCAACCGCATTGACGTCACCGCATCAAAAGCCGCGTCGCCGGGGGTCTATCGGATCAATTGCAACCGTCGCTTCCCTTCCCTTCGGGCGACGCCGAAGTAACAGTACGAATACCGATATCCAAAGCGGAGTCACTGCCGCACCCATACTGTCTACCGGCAAGGGATCGTTGCCCCCTGTTAGCTATCCCACGCCGAAACGGTATGGTTTCACCCGCCACGGGGAGCCAGGTCAAGCTCGTAACTCCTCAGACTCCGGGCGGCCAGGATCGATCTTCTCCGTGCAGAGCAGCCCCTCTGCAGCTCGACAGCGACGCATGTCTAGCGCTATGAGCAGCCATGGGTCATTCGCCGTCGACAGGCAGGCTCCGCCTGTACCGGGCGTTCCTTCCAAGTTGGCCTATCCGCCGCCCATAGGCGGCGCCCAAAGAAACAGTCTTGCTAGCAGTGATGCCGGCAGAAGCAGCCGACGATCAGATTATGGGGGTAACTCGCCTGTCACTGGGCCGAACTTCCGTCAGCACTTTAACACATCACCTCACAATCGATTGGAACCTGCATTTGATAGACCTATCCCTTTCACAGTCGGACGAGCGCCCACTGTTCGTGTGTTTGTGCCATTGTCTGAAAAGATAATCTCATGGCCGTCAGCCGAGGGGTGTGCAGCAGCGGCTAAGGAGTTGGAGAAATGTGGAGCGCTTCGCAGATTGAGACTGGGAGACTTGGTAGTGAGTATGATTGATCGCTGCCAGCGGTATGGAGTCAATCGCACCAAGCTGATGACTTGCGGCAGGTAAATACGGCAATCCGTCAACCGCAGACGACCGAGCACATGTTGGTCTTTGTGCCGGTTGGTTCTTGTCCCCTCTTCCCGCTCGACTATTCTCGTTCTCAGGCTGGAAATCTGCCCGCAATCATTAATGGCCTCGACCTTTCACCTTCTCATTACCACCCACTATTATCCACTCCGCAAATTGTCTACCTTGATCTGGCGCCATTCGGTCGGCAGGCTGTGCAGTCCATTCGGTTGGCATACGACCGTCGCGATATGACGGTCGCTTCAGGTGCTCGGTTGAGCGCGAAGCGGTACCTCCATGTCGCCGGCTTCGAAATTCGGCCGGGTGACAGAGTAGCGTCGGAATGGCAAGGTATAGTAACATTAGAATCAGAAGGCACGGCAGAGGGCAAACGGGATATGGAGAGTCGCCTGCTTGGCTTGCAGGGTTCGCGGCCCGTCATCGGACCGTGGCAAGTGGTGCGGGAAAAGTGCATGGCAGGCAATATCTGGCTGCGGCTCGTGAAGGATTCGCCAGTATTGTCATAAATGCATCACAATTGCTTGGCTCTTCTCTTCTTAGTCTTGGATCGCACCGGTGCTTCCTTTCGTACATCGTCCACGGTCTCCTCCATCGCCGATTGAAACCAAGACACGTAGCCACCGATGACCCATCCAAGGACAGCGCCGACTGCCGGGGTTAAAGGATACGACTTGTCATTAGCCAATGATCGGGACCGTGAACTTACTTGCCACGGGCGGTCCCAGTCAAGAGGAATTGGCGCCGCGCCGATCCAGGTTCCCACTAACACTCCAATGACCGGGTATACCAACGCACGTTCCAATGTTGACTCGGAGCTGATGCAAGTCAGTATCACATGGTACGGGAGGTCACGTACCGAAAGTCACAGAGCAGTCTTGTCATGCGGTATCGAGCGTGCAAGCCGCTGTCATACAGTGATGGTAGTCCAAGAGTAAAAACCACAGGCCAAACCAGTAGGACTGATACGTGAAGAGATAACAAGAGGGTGCGCGTATAGAAACTGTTGGTTAGCCCGGGTTTATTGGCGATTGGCTAACCTGTCAAGAGGGGCGCCCAATAAGAGAGCAAATAGGCCGATGAGTACAGCTGCTGCCAAGCACGAAAGGAGGGTTTGCCAATAATGCTGCCTCGGTAAGCGACGTGATCTACATGTAAAAACTCACGCGTAGGTTCCTGCTCATTCTGTTTTGGCGTTCATCGACCTCTCTCTCGTCCACAACACTCCGTTTCAGGTCGATACCGCTGGACCAACCCTTGAGCCGATGGCCCCACCAAGCCATACACAGAACCATGCCAAAGATACTCCAGCACATGCTCAGTGCAGGGCGCGAGGTGAGAGGCGTCAGGAAAGGGTGCTCAGGTCGATCGGCAGACGACCTTTGCACAACGGGCAAGTTGCCAAGAAGCCATGATGAGGAGTGCGGGAGGAATACGAAAGATGCGCAGAGCAAGGACGAGACATAGGAGTGGAGAGCGAAATACTCCTTGAGTGGGATGACAGCGGGCTGTGATGCCATGGTAGTATGCGAGTGAGAAGGAGGAGTGAGCGAGATGGACTTGATTTAAAAAGAGGAATATGAATGACTTTATCAGTACTGCAGCATTATAAATAAATACGGCGCGTGGTGACCCCGCAGAATGATACAGACAGGCGTGGAAGAGGCCGAGTCACGGTTGTCAAGCTCCTTTCAGCTCCGCCATGCACACAACACCGGTGCACTATCGCAGAGCTAAATACAACGCCAAGAGGGCCGCTCGTATTCTACAGAGCATGGCTGTCACAGACCATCGTCCTGCATGGCTGTCACAGACCATCGTCCTGCATGGCGGCTGCTGCTACGGTGATGGTGGAAGGGGTAGTAAGTGGTGGTGGGGGTGGTGGTAGTGCCACAAAGCGGTGTTTTGGTTTCGGAAATATTATTTCTGCTTTGATCTCTCTCATCCATCTTTTGTTCACTTTGTCATTTCGCACAAAGAAGCTCATTCACGTTCAACAAAGCATTGAATCCTTATACACAAGTCTCGCTCTGCGCCTACCCTATCCCAAGCAGAGCACCATGGCAGAGTACGATCTTACTCAGGTGAGCACAGGCATGCGAATGGCGTAGCTGATTGAACCAGAAACTCGTACTCCACCTGGATCGCCATTTGGCTATTCCTTTGCTCAATCACTTGTCGGACACTTCACTGTTCCCCGCTGAGCAATTGGCCAAAGCACAGTGAGTTCTCACTTCAGACTGTCTATGCTTACAATCAGATATGATCTTGTCAAAGGCACAAACATGGTCGACTATGTCAAGCATCTGTACGAGCAGGTTCAAGATGGAGAGCCTAGGGATTTCGCAAAGCTGAGGGAGGACGCCACAACCAGATATAAGGAGTTGCAGGAGAAGGCGCAGCCCGTTATGAAGGTCATCGAAGATCCGGATGCCGTGGAGAAGCTGAGAAGTGGTGTAGACAAGGAGAAGAACTTGGACCTGTTGCGCTCCGAGTACCAGGTGAGTTGCAGGCATTTCCGAATACTCTAACGGCCCAGATCGATATCGACCAAATCAATGCGCTGTATCATTTCGGTCAATATCAATACACTCTCGGCTCGTATGCCGAAGCTGCCAACTTCCTGTACCACTTCCTCATCTTCTCACCGTCGTTTGACCTCAATATCTCAGCACACTGGGGCAAGCTCGCCTCAAATATTTTGTCTGGAGAATGGGAGGCTGCTCTTATCGAGGTCAAAGACTTGCGGGATGCAATCGACAATCCTCATGGTACGGCGATGGCAAAACCGTTGGCTCAATTGCAAGCACGAACATGGCTGTTGCATTGGTCGCTTTTCGTGTTCTTCAACCTTGGCGAAGGGCAAGGTTGCCAGGGCTTGCTTGAAATGTTCCTGTCGCCAGCGTATCTCAACACGATCCAAACATCCTGTCCTCATCTTCTCCGCTACCTCGTCGCCGCCGCTATCATTTCACGCCGGGCGCCCAAACCTGTGGGAACTCGAGGCAACCGCGATCACGTCAAAGATCTGACAAAGATAGTTCAGATGGAGGAGTACCAGTATTCCGATCCAGTCACTGGCTTCTTGAAGGACCTTTTCGCCGACTTTGACCTGAACCAGGCCCAAAAACGTCTTGCCGTCGCAGAGAGTGTTGTGCGATCGGATTTCTTCTTGTCCGGCTTTGTGGACGAATTCGTGGAGAATGCTAGATGGTTGATCAGTGAAGTGTTTTGCCGCATACACCGAAGAATTGACATTGCGTGAGTGGGCCCTTAGAAGAATCCGAATTGCACTGACACTTTTTACAGCGAGCTGTCGAAGACGCTCAACCTCTCCACAGACGAAGGGGAGAAATGGATTGTCAACCTCATTCGAGACTCGCGGATCGGTGTGGAGGCGAAGATTGATTTACAATCTGTGGGTTAAATTCATAGTCCTATTGTTTCGATTGTGGCTTACAAACGCGCAGAACATGTTGCACATAACACGACCTCACACCACCCCTGCGGCAACCCTCATTGAGACGACCAAGGGATTGGCATTCCGCTCGCACGCTATTCAATATGCAATCCAAAGCAACGGTGGTGATTCTCAGCGGGGCGAACGAGGGGAGCGAGGAGATCGAGGAGAGCGCGGAGGAAGAGGAGGACGCGGAGGACGTGGAGGCAGACCGAATGGTGGAGACAGAGGTGCACGACCTGAGACGGCTCAACCCTCTGCGGAAGAGGTCGCGGCGTAGCGCATCGTCGCAGCATATGCATATATGTGTATACATTTCATTGCGGTTGGACCCAGTTGCGGCGTCCAGATACAATGGCAGCTTGTTCTATAGTCCATACAACTGCTTTGATCCAATTGAACAGCTCGCGTACTGTCTCGTCCTACAACAGCAAGTTAGCTGCAGCCTCTCCATGCGTGTACACCTACCAGTCTGTCCGGATCCTCTGATAATGGTCTCTTTCGTGGATCAATGTCATGATCGTGTCCGCACGTATGCTCGTCGTCGTACCCTTCCAGGCAGGAATGGCAGTCACAGTCGCAATCCTCCTCACACTCCACATATTCCTCTTCATCCTCGTCACAGTAATCTTCAGAATGTGCTGATGCAGGATAATGACTATATGTAAGCTATCGCAAGCTCGACAAGCCTACCTTCTTCCACATGTGCATTCTTCTTCGATGATTACGTTCTTCCCCTTTGATTCACTCTCGCGATGACCCTTCAATTCTTGCTGCATTCGTAACAGCTTCGCCTTCTCTCTGTCGAGCGTAAGCTTGGCCTCGAACAGGGCGGCGAGGCTTGCCGGGAGATCAATGGGTATATTAGGATTGTACGATTGCGGTGGAAGGGCGGAAGGATTGGCTAAGAAATTTGCCTCGCCAACGCCTGCAGCCGCTCCGACAAGGGCTGTGAGTTGACTTTGAGTCAGTTTGGGGAGGTTATCGAGGCGACCAAGCGCGTTGGCAGACCAGTTGTGCAGGGCAGTAGAAAAGGTAGGGTCCTGTGGATCGGGCGGAGCTAGGTAAGGAAGATTGGTAGGTAGAGGCGCAGCGGCGGCGGTGGCGGCGGGGGCGAGCGGTGAGCCGGCTTGACGTGGTTTTGGAGGAGGTTTCTTGTTCGTACGTGGTTTGGAGCGGCCCATAATGCGTGTACCTTGGTCGGTAAGGAGAGCGAATCTAGTAGGTGAACAAGAATGGTATGAAGCGAAAGACGTCGTTTTAACAGAATTCAGTGAAACGGTTAACGGAACCAAAAACCCAAGCATGAACAACGACTATAGCCGGGGAAGTGGTGCATGCGCATATGGTCATCAATGCTTGGTATATATAGTACAAGTGGGGGCAGCGCAAACAGGTCATCTGCGCAGCATCCTGACAATCTTGCTGGGCCGACGCAGGGAGCCGCCAAGAGCCATGATGCAGGTGAGAAGAACAACACTTCCGGCTTGGTGCATAGCGGCCAAAGGGATGGGAACGAGGTATAATAGCGTTGTTATGCCCAAAGTGACCTGGGTTACAGCTGCAGCCCCGGTGAGATTAGCCAGCCGGCGGGTGGTTCTGGGTATAGGCAAGCGCCGGGCAGCAAAGGGAAGAGCGAGCAGGACGCAAAAGGTAGTTGTTGCCTATTTGTCAGCGTTGTGAAAACGATGTGTAACCCACAAATAATCTATGATCAAATTGGGCTGTGACCGGGTTTTCTAGTAGATTGCGCCACCACTTGTCGCTGGTGCTCTTCGCATAGCGGGGATCGAACAGTTCTTCAGACGGCGGCACCAGGCGGCCGCCCATGGTAGGAAACTCGTTGTAAACCAAGCCAGCGTCCAAACCTGCGACGAACGCGCCAGACACTGCCGTGAGGAAGACCATCATTCCAGCGGTATGGATCAGTGCCTTGTACTTGCGGACTCCAGGTACAGCAAGCGCTTTGTTGAGTGCGTCAATGGGTGCGTAGTTGGCCCCACGGATTTGGCGAGAAAAGGTGGCATCGCGACGGAGGCTCAAGGCCGTCTGAACCATGCCGATATAAAGGACGAGAGCCGCGCAGAGATGAGCAGCAAGGCGGTATTGAGACACTCTGGGCACTGAGTTGGTTTCGACGATTTGCTGATCAAGTCCCGATTTCACCATCCACCATCCTAGTACGCCTTGAAAGCCGATGCCGGCACCGATGAGAAGCAACTTGGCAGGGAGAGGTCGAGGCAATTTGTAGCGGGCGAGATAGTATACGGTCGGGAGAACAAACCTGGCAAGCGTGAGCAACGGTGACCGGGGTTGAAAACTTACAATAAACCGAGAGTACGACCAGCAATACGGTGTCCCCATTCCATGTAGAAGATTTTCTTGAACTCGTGCATGTCAATCTTCGAGTTGGTCCTGTTGATGAGTGTCAGCGATGATACGCATACTAGTGCACCGCGCGACGCACATAATTCCTTCTGGGGACACCTTATACTTTTCCCATTCAGTGTCCCACTCCTGTTTTGTGATTGGAGGAAGTATGCCCGTGAACGGCTGCCACTCCACAATACTGAGACCAGATTCGGTCAAACGTGTAAGCCCGCCAATAATGATGATGCCGAATACAAGACCGCTGCAGCCAAGAAGCCAGATCGGGAGAGAACGTGGTATTTCAGTCGGTGTTACGGCAGGATTTGATGTGGTAATCGACCGCGGCTTTGGCAGATTTCTTGGGAAGGGCGACGAGGATGCGAAGAATGGGAGGCGTGCGCGACTTGGAGTGAAGAATGGGATGGTGACCGATTGCGGGCGTGGTCGAACAAACGACACAGATCGAAAGGGTATCCTGGAAGGCCCAGCTGGGGCGAGCTCGATCTGAGCTCTAAGCGATCTAGCAAGGCCGCGCGTGCACACGCGGGGCGCTGAGAAGAGCATTGCCTCCAGATGCGCAGGAGCCAAAGAGACGTGGATACGAGTGGTACGACAGCGGTGAATACAACAAGAAGAGCAGCGATGTCGAGAATTGTCAAATATACAGGATCTGTATGGTCCATTCGGGAGATCTCGAAACCAAAAAACGGCCACTATCGGGTGACTGACCACCGTGGGAAAATCAACTCATCATAGGCACTCGTATTTGGTCCCAAAGTAAGAAGTAAGTCACGCTTCTACTCCTACTCCACCATGTCGTATATGAGGGACAACTGCTGGATGTTCTGCACAAGCATCCCCCGGCACTCGCGTATCGCATCGACAGTGCAAGCAATCTTGTCGCTGAGCAGTGCTGTTGGCAGAGGAGGCAGAGGGGAGGGCTGCGATGCAGAACCGGGATCCGAAAGAGAGGATAAAGCGATGAATGTCCCAGTGCGCCCCACCCCGGCGGAACTATATGATGAGCTGCGGTTGCTCATATCGCTTCGACCTACCAATGCACCCAGACCTCACATCCGAGTTCCTCTCGACGGCGTCGAATTTCGCCGACCAACGCTTTCAGCGCCTGTACTGCATCTCCCCTTGGCACACCGTGGTCGGGCCATGCGTCGAAATGATAGTGGTATACAGGCATGACTCTGTCACCCCGTAGGGTTAGCTCGTGAAGTACGGTTGACATCCGCGGCAGTCGTCGTTGAAATTCGTGTTTCAGTTGAAGGGTGCCAAGACGATGCTCTGCTTCCCTGACGCTCAGCCAAGTCCTGGGACACATCTACTCACGGCAGGTATGGATCTGCTTTGGGGATGCCATTCTCCTCCCATCCAGTCAGTTGTACTACTATCGCGCTCGAAGGCTGGCGCTTTGTTGCCGCACCAGTATAGAGAGCTTGAAAAAAAGTGCCAAACGCACGAGGAGGTGGGGCCTGCAATTAGCTCAGCTACAACGTGCTTGCCCACCTGTGCCGCTATCCACTCCCCTCCTTTGCCATCCTTGACCACATTGGCATTCAAGTACTTGCCATCGACGACCACTGCCGTTCTGTCATAGGCCAATATGTTGGAATAACGATTGTCTGGACGGTTTCTGAGCGAGTTGCTGACCGAATAAAACGCCTGTTCGGCGGAAGGCTCAGCCACTTTCGAGTATTGCCCTCGAATGAGCTCCCTCTCTGCGAGTAGATCAAACACCTGCTCTAAGTGTGCTGATGAGACTGGCATTGTTGCTATGTGTACGGCAACAGTCTTGCACAAGTGTACATGTACAGAGTACATCTATGTTACCTTTGTTCATGACGCCGACGAGCCTGTCAGTTACGTAAAACGCGCTACAACCTGAAGATGACGCGGTGGAGGTTGTCACCGTGATCCTCTCTCTTGCAATTGTCGGTTGATCATTTTTCAGCCATCGTCTTATATCTCAACTCTAGCATCGTCTCTGCGGCCATGGCACACGCGCATCTACCACGCAGATTCACCGTCCCACCGCTGCCTCCTCGAATTCATAGGAAAATCAATGTCGGTATACATGATGACGGGGTCACTCTGGGACCGTCCGATGGTAATGACACCGTGCTTGTTCGCTGGGGCGTCAAAGGCAAGGTAGAGAGCGTCGATCTACAAACGGGCGATGTGGAACTGGGCGGAATCCTTGGAGTTGTCAGATTATGGGATGGTGAGTGTCTGATCTGGCCTCGCTGACCAGCTAGCCGCCTATCTTTTCGTATTCTTACCTCCTCGAAATCCTCCTACCCCTCTATTTCCCAACCACGTTAACTCTGGCGACAGTGATGATGCCCTGCGCCGCGAGGCCACTGCGAGCCGCCATGAGGTTCACACATTGACTGATGTGTACGCAATCCCTCTGGTTCAAAATCTTGCGACCAAGGAGATTGAACGCTTGCGTCAGATTCAGGTGGGTTGAGAGTCTGGTACATTGTTGACGATAGATATCACGCCAACCTCGATCGCCTAAAAAGGCTCGGTGGTCCTTTGCTCTACCTCGAGGGCCAGGATCCATGTCAGTCGATTCGGACAGTGATTCCGATACACCAGAAGCCGATGATACACCTCTCGCCCCGAAAGCTCGAGAGTGGACGAAATTTGTCCCAAAACTGCGCAAAACCCAGACGATGGATCCACCACAACGGAAGGAGCTGGAGGAAAAGATCGTGCATCAAACCAAGCGGGAATTCAGCTCTGGCGGTTTCTTCTACAGCTTCGACTTTGACCTCACGCACAGTCTCCAACACAAGCGGCGTACCGTGACAACCAGATCGGCATCGAACCTGGCTCTAACAGATCTCATTCCCAAGGATGGCAATGATCTCTTCCCTCCTACTCCAGCTGGATCCCAGTTTGCTGGTGATCCCTCCCCAGTAGATGATTTCGTGGAACCGGACGTGCACATACCGCTATGGCGAAGAGTAGAGCGACGCTTTTTCTGGAACGAATATCTCCTCAAGGATTTCGTCGATCTGGGCTTACATGCATACGTCCTGCCAGTGATGCAAGGATGGGTGCAATCGGCATCTTTCGAAGTGCCTATATCTCCCAACCCCCTGAATCCTGAGGTCTCATTGGGTTCCGTCCCGATCGATCTGGTAGTCATATCGCGGCGTAGTCGGGATAGGGCTGGATTACGGTATCAACGGCGTGGTATCGACGATGATGGGCATGTGGCCAACATGGTTGAGACAGAAATGATTGTCAGAGCGAAGGTGAGAAGATCAAAGCTGCGTCCGCTCATTGTCAGGTCGAAAACAAATCCTCTCTCTTCAGCTTCGTACAAGTCAGAGGATCGATACCTCTACGATGGACCCAGTCGCCCTACTCAATGAAGCCTCCGCCCATCCTGTCAGAACCGGTCGACCAGACCTATGCAGTAGCGAACCTCCATTTCAACGATTTAAACACTCGTTATGGGCCCATCGTAAGTTCAGCTATGAAATCGCTAGCTGACATTAGAACATCATCAATCTTTCGGAACAGACCGGCAAAGAGGCAATAGTGACAAACGGCTACTCGGAGCTTGTACGGCTGCTGAATCGCCCCGACGTAACGTAGGTGATCAAGTCTAAGCTTCGGCTGATGGATTAGGTACACGGGCTTCGACTTCCACGCAAAGTGTCATGGAATGAAATGGGAAAACATATCCGAGCTAGTCGACTCGCTCGATTTTGGCTCAATGGGCTACTTGTGGACACTGCAAGGTGATGTGATCCGCGAGCAAGAAGGGGCATTTCGCACAAAGTATGTTGTCGACAATCATATGGAGCTGACTCGTGCAGCTGCATCGATTGTCTGGATCGCACCAACGTCGTACAGTCTGCGATCGCACGGCGAGTCCTGTCAAGCATGCTTACGCAGCTTGGGTTGGTGGTGCAAGGACAGGTTGTCGAGAACGTCTTCAATGATGGTGAGTGCTGATGATTTACCAAAGATACTGATTGTTAGTATGGGCCAACAATGGCGACACGATCAGTCTCTGTTACGCGCATACTTCGGCGTTAAAGGGCGACTTTGTCCGCACAGGCAAGCGCGACTTCACTGGAATGGTAAGCATGCCATGAGTTCTGCGCTGACATTAGCTTCACGATGGAGTCAGCTCTATCAGTCGCATGTTCTACGGCGCTGTATCGGACTTTTTCGCCCAAGCTGTCATATCCTTTGTCCTGGGACATCGAAACCTGACCGTATTCAGCGAGTTTCTGGAGACTCTTCAGAGCTCCGACGCATCAAGTCTGGTCAAGCTATCAAGGATACGAGCGGCGGCCGTGGAGACCTGCTCTGCAAGGGTCCTCAGTGATGGAGAAGAGCGTATCGGAGGCTGGATCTTGCTTTCGCCAGAAGACCGCAACGTCAAGCTGGGCCCGTCCTTGGAGGAGAAAGTCCTACTCCTCACCCCTCTCGCAATCTACGTCATCTCGTTCAATTATCCTCTTGAAAAGGTTATCGGCTTCACACGCATTCCCCTTGCGTCCATTACCGCGCTTGAAAAGGGCGCATATATCCTGTCAACGCTGCAGGAAGCCAGCCGCGACACCGCGGAAAACGCAGGGTTCGTTATCACCTTCTCGCCAACGGATGAGAGCACACGTTACAGTACGTACTCGTTGCGGAACAAAGTCTCGACCACTCCAACCACGGCAGATATCCCCTTACCACAGGTCGAACACGCGGAAATAGATCCCGATCGCACCGAGTATTTTGCATTCAAGGTTCTGCCTCGACAAGTGGAAGACGAGGAAGGTTCATGTAAGGGAGTAGCGGATGAGATTGTCGCGTATATCGGGCGTGCGTGCAAACGCGACGTGGTGTTAGAACGTGATGTCGTCAGCCTTGCCGAGGCGCAGCAGGCCACATCGCTCATTTCGAGGATGGACTACGCGGTCAAGCGGTTTTTATGGTTGTAGCGCATGTAGATGGGGATTGAGGCGCAGTTGCAAACGGAACTCTGCATCACTTTCCACTACGGCAAGAATCCGAAACGGTGAGCTAGCATGCTGATGATCAAGAATTCCGCTGCCCGAGCAAGCAAGTGGGAGACTGATTTGTGGCACGACATGCTGTTCTCCCATTCCTCTTGATTCCTGTTGCCAGCATAACACGAATCCAGTCAACCGTGTTCCAAGACACTGCTCAGCCCACGTAGAGGAGCCAGCGCGGAGCAGAGTCTCACTTATCGTCGCTTTGCGGGCACATTCCCAACATGCACTCATAGCGTTACTGTCACTCTCTCACTGATGCCAGCACTGCCACTCTCGCGCACGGACCAACATACACAAACACACAAACACACATGACCAGATCTCATCATCACTCGGCATCATCAAATCGAATCACCCACGCACAGCCCCACGGCCCCACTGGCCCACTGGCTCTTTCCCTCTTGTCCATTCTCTCTCAAGCCTTGAATCCCCTCGTTGACCTTCTTTTCTTTTCCATCACCTTCCTTCTTCGTCACTCTCACTCTCTCATCCTGCTGACGACTCGAACCTTTCCCAACATCGTCTACCTCAAGCCGTATTTCGAATCATAAGCATATTATCCGCCGACACTCGAGCTCTGCCCCTCTGGCATTCGTGTCGCCACCCGCCAGACATGTCTCCTCCACCCGCGCCTCCCGTCAGAGACAACCCGTCCCCTACCTCACCTTCAACTGTGAGCGATCAGGCCAAAGCCAAATTACTCCAGGGCTATCCGCTGCCGAGATCCCCAACGTCTACTGGTAGAGTGAGCCCGGGAGCCAAAGTCAAGGGATTCTTTGACAATCTCCAGAAGAAAAGGTCGATTACCAAGAATAGATCGCGAACATCCAGCTCGTCAGCAAGAGCTTCGTCAGTCGCCTTGGAGGGCGACAACTCCAGTGAAATTCCATCCAGTCCCGCTACTACTCAGAAACCCCTTCCCCCTTCCTCGGACCATTGTCTTCCAGCTGTCGAAATCCACGGGCCATTCGATAACCCCTTTCATATCAGCTTGAAGAACGCTCAAAAGCGAGTGGACCAATTGAATCAAACGACTGCGGTGCTTCGGGGCATGGCGAAAGTCCTTTCGGCAGGGTCAGCTTGGATGCCTGGAGTCGGGGAGGCAGTCGGAGTGATTGCGCAGATGCTTGATGCGGCCGCCAAGATTTCTATCGGACGGGTGTCTGCGTTACGCTTTGGTAAGCTGACAGCACCAAAACAGCGCTAATGACAAAAGGTCGAGCGGTCGGCCGCAGTCTTACAAGCTGTCGAACAGGCAGTCATCGATAATCAAGGTGTTCTGTTACCCGTGATAAGGAAGAATGTTGATCAGCTGTTGGAGTGAGTGCATTGCCGACATTCGAGCTGACGTCAGCAACTTACATGCCACCAATCGCTTCATGATAAAACTCTCAGAAAGACCCTTCTTGAAGCTTTACCTACACATGGAGGAAACTGACAAACAGATTGAGTATGCGACCCAGAGTCTCCGCGATTTCGTAGACATCTTTGAGGTGAGCCGAGCTTGAGCGGTGTGTCCCGCTGATCCATAGCTCCAAACACAAATCGCCATCGCATCCTGGGCAGAGCAAACTCGTCGAGATGACCAGACAGATACTAAACTGCTGATGGCAAAACTATTCGACTTGCTGAAGAGTGACCAGAATATGCTCCAAACGTTGTCGGTCCAATGTAAGTTTTCAGTATGATACCGCTGACGCCTAGCCGAGTCTCAACAGGAAGCCATCAAACCCCTTCAGCGAACTCTGGATCAGATGCTCGCCCTTCAGCAACGCGAACACAACCGCCATCATCCCGAATCACCTGTTGAACAAACACCTAGAGTCGATACACCGGTCAATCAGAAAGTGGCTCTCAGACAGTTGAGCGTAACCTCTATCGATACAGACATCAGCTTCCTGAGCTGCCAGGAGCAGTCCAGCACGTATCTCGAATCCACCGGGGACATCCCTCTTTCGGGACCCGCTGCAAATATCGATCCGGAAACGCAGCAGCGGGAGCCAGTACATCAACAGTTTTTTGAAAAGGCCTTAGACGTGAGCAACGCCGGTGCGGTCTCACTGACAAACAGGTTCTTCGTCGCACGAGTGATAGCACTCAGGAAGAGATACCAGACGTGAGCTTCGGACCCAGTTTTCCCTACGCTGACCCGCAGTGGACCATAACTAATCTAGAGATATCACACGATGAGAAAATCTCTCACGAGGAACGGCTTATGTGCGTGCGTTGTGAAGATCAAAGCTTATGATGATCTAGCTCAGGATACTTCTCGGTTATATGGCGCGGCCAATGGCAGAGTCGAGCTGTAGCTATCAAGGAGCTAAATCCCATGGCCGATTGAAGAGTGAGCCATTTTACCACTCGTACCAGCTAATTCGCCAGCTCTTCGTTAGAGAAGTCGAAGTCTGGCGGCGATTGCGCAGCCGATTCATCCTTCCTTTT
Organism: Cryptococcus sp. GC_Crypt_3; assembly: GCA_026538395.1. Taxonomy (NCBI): domain Eukaryota; kingdom Fungi; phylum Basidiomycota; class Tremellomycetes; order Tremellales; family Cryptococcaceae; genus Cryptococcus; species Cryptococcus sp. GC_Crypt_3. The sequence continues at coordinate 62,815 of JALPCB010000027.1, forward strand.
TATGGCGCTTCAAGCACAACTGGACCACCTCCATGGTTCTTAGTCAGCCCTTTTAGTGAGTTCCACGTTATAATGAGCTGATAAGAGTGAAAAACGGGAATGTTCTTGCACACCTGGCTTCGGAAAATGGCAGAAGCGTCAACAAACTCGCTCTGATCTAAGAAATTGCTCGTGGAATGGAGTACCTACATTCCCGAGAGATTCTACATGGCGATCTCAAAGCCTCAAACGTGTTGGTGAGTGATAAAGAGCGCTCCGTCATTGGTGATTTCGGTCTCTCGGCCATAAAAATGGACTACACCACCAAATCACAAGAAGCAACCGATGCTTTGACGAGCACGGCGGGAACCATGCGCTGGCAGAGCCCGGAAAGACTAGCAGGAGGTACATTGACGCGAGCGAACGATGTGTACGCCTTTGGCATGACAGCATATGAAGTGAGTGAGGTTATCAAACAAAGTTGACAACAGATCAGGTCCGGGCAAATCCCATATGGGCACATTGATGATGGTCAAGTCAGAAAGGAAGTTGAAGGTGAGCAAGCAGGAGATCTGGACTGACACGCAGCTGGTGAGCATCCGATGCGACCCGCGGGTGTGCCGGATGGCTTGTGGGCCATATTGCAACATTGCTGGGCTTTTGATCCTGCCAAACGTCCTCTCTTCGAAAGTATCATTGCGGATCTCGGATCGATGTACTCAAGCTCTTCTCCAAAGTATACGTTGCAGACCGGTAGGTCTACCTCGCTAGGCTCTGCTGATACTAGCCCTCACCAACACGAGCTCCTCTTCCTATACGACTGCGAGCGAAGGTGAGCTGCCTGAGCAGCTTCAGTGAGTGAGACCTCACTACTGCTGCTTACAAATAGAGCTACATTTCCTCAAGACAGTATGGTGCCCCTTCTTGACATCAGCGGAACTTGGTCAAGCTCTTCTAGTTCGGTTATATCTATCCCGTCCCACCTAGAGTCACAACCATCCCCGCAAGCGGACCGCACGGAACGGCAGTATCGTCACTACCTTCAACACAGGTTTGATGATCGCTTAACTCTGCCATTATGGTTCCCAACACCGATTTCCCTTGGTGCAGTGGGCTACGTTCGGCACGGGAAGTTCGTACAGCTCATCGACGGTCGTCACCCTCCGAGCTCGAAAGCCCTCCCGCCTACACCTTACCTAGATGAATTTAGCTCGCTTCAGATAACCGAAACTACCGTCAACGCACGCGGAGCTGCTGAAAAGGCTATGGACGCAATGGCGACTATACGAAGCGGTTTGGGATCGGGTGGAGAGAGCTCAGAGTGAGTCAGACTTTACCCGACGGTGCTTATATGGCAGAAAAATCGTTGTTCGCCGCATTCCTTTCCCTCTACGTCCAGGCATGAAGAACGCTACGTTGGTGGTCGAAGACGGCCGATGCAAGATTTACAGATCCTTCGCAGAGCCTCGAGCCTACCTGTCAAACAATATAGAGTGGATTCTGCAATCTTTCGGCGAAGAAAATCATATAGGCAAAGAAGATGTGATCATCGTAAGCTGCGTGTGCGATCGCATTGCTAATCCTCAGGTCGTCGGTACTCTCACAGCTCACAACTACGCGATGATGGTGTCTAGCTTCATACCGCGGACTAGCCTTGTTTTCAACGTCCATGCGTCTTCATCTCGATCCTTGCACGAGCCGTGGGGCACGTGGACTGTAGACTCTGAACAATCGGGCGAGTCATCAAAAGCCTTCCGCCTCTGGAAGGAAACCCAGCCCACTCGCCAGCTATCGTTGGGACTGGATGAGCAGAACCTCAAGTGGAATTGTCAATCGTCCCGTATGTCTTTGTCGCCTCCGTGAGTGAGAGGGCGCCGAATGACAACTGACGATCAGCGCGGCTGTCATGCTTGCCAAGCTTCGTTTCGGACCGGGAACCAGCGAACCGACGTTATACGCATAAATCAACTGATTATCCAGTCACTTAGGCGTCTTATTTAACATGTTTCTGTATATGTCGTACTGCATTAAAGCAGTTTATGCACTGAGTGCCTTGTAACACTATTCTCACGCTTTTTGACATCACCAAGCTCCTAGTGATCCCGAAATATGAGGTGCTTTTGTGACTTGATTGGTAAAGCACGACACCCTCTCTATTGTCAGCTTGATTTTCCAGGTATCATTCGATAGACCGAGAGTCATACAGGGATCTCACCCTGCATGTACTCAGTTCATGACTCCGAGATCCTTTTGATCAGATCTAGGGTCCCTTCTGCCCAGCCTAGATTGTTATGTCCCCCACTCTGCCCTTCCCACCAAATGACTGGTCCCGCATGCTCTCGGCTCAGAGTGCGGACGGTACCCCACCCTGGATATGCGATCGCTTCGACCGGGTCGGTGGCCGATGAGCGCAATGAGGAGAATAGCTCAGCTGAATGGGAGTGGGGTATGGTGTTGTCGTTGATAGCGTGTAGAAGCAGGGTGGACGAGGTGACATTCTACGTTGATAGATGAGTTTGTTGTCAGTTTCATCGAAGTAGAAGAGGCACTCACGGCAAGAGCATTGACCGAATCGAAAGGATGGTATAAGAGTGACTGCAGATAGACTAATGATGAGGTATTAGTCATTGACATATCACGTCGACGGTGAGAGTCTGATGTACCTTGGGCTTTGGGCATATACCGCAGCGGTCCCAGGAGTGGGATGAAGCGGAAAAGCTTGTAGCTGAGATCGACTTGTCAATATCGTATTACCGGAAGTAAGCTCAAGTCCAACTTACCTCGTCAGCAGTTCAGTGATAGATGTGAACGGCGCGATAAGCACTAATGCTTTCGCGCTCATACCTGCAAGATGCCTGCTTCAGAACTGGATGGCCGCGTCGTATCGTGACCACGTACCTTCTCTGGCCAGCTGACCTGCTAGACCGGCTACTACCCCTGTCCCTAGGCTCTGACCGACGAGAATGATGTCTCTACTAGAGGTCGTAACTCCACTTGATTGTCGCATTGCCACGTAGTCCCACGCTGCGCGAGCATCGTTGAGCAGCCCTTGTTCCGACGGGAAACCAGATGAGTCCGCATAACCACGATAATCTATTGCTATCACGTTGCTGCAAACGCTTTGTCAGCCAGCACATTTGACGAGCAATTGGGGGATGACTCACCAATCGAGGTAATTTGAGAAGGACGAGTAGCTCCGTACGCGATGTGAAGTGACGCGAGATCCGGCCTGATGTCATGAGTGATTGACTCAGAAGATGTCCCCATCAAGCCTGGAAATATACTTACATTGCCGTGGAAGTAGATAATCGTCGGCCGCTCAGCAAGAGCTTTATCGAAAGTCGCGTTGTCTAACGGGCCAAGAGGAGGAAATGGTTCTTTCGACATGTAAGTGGAGCGAGGTCTGTCCTATATCTGATCAGTACATTACATCGAGGAGTGTATAGAAGAACGGAACGAGCTCACAGTACATGCCATGCACCAATACTCTCTCCATCCAAAGTCTCGAGTTGCAGATTCCGCGTTTTGAATGCTAGGGCGAGAAGTATTTCAGCCCTTGTACGGGTTGCTCCTTCCCGCTTTTCGCTAGACTCTCTGCACATAGCGAAGACACAGACACTCACGAGCTAACCCATACTGCTGTGGGCTGGTGAAGTTGGGGAATAGCGGTATCTGCACATGATGAAGAAATAGTAGTCTGAACGCGAAGTTAAGTTGATCAGTATAATTCCGTTCATGGACGTTGTGATAGCCAATACTAACTCTCGCTGGAAATGGGGAAGGGTGAGCAGCGCTAGTAGAGCCGCATACAGGGCTATGAGTGAGAGCGGGACATAATGCGCTCTCTTGAGAATGCCTTGAGCAGTCATACTCATATCGCTCAGGTCAAAGATTAACAGCTAAAAATAACGTCCAGCGAAGATGGTCGGTAATTAGCGCTGATCAACCTCCACTCGCTCTCCACTCCCGCTCCCGGCCTGGCGGGAAGCCGAACCAGGAGGGGATCTGGGATCTGACTCTGGACTCTGGACTCTTGGGCACGTTGCTTATCACAGTCCCCATTATCCCCATCGCATATCCTCAACTGCACATTAGCTCCCACTCATCACCCTGTTTCATCTCACAGACCACTGACGACTGACTAACAATGACAGTCACCCACATCGGTACGTCGCACATCTCGCATCGCACGTCGCAGTGCGAGCTGGAGTACTGACGTTGGACCGCTCCTGGATCTTGGATCTTGAGCAGTCTCATTCCGCCTGTCGTCCCCGACACACCTTTCGGACATCTCCAAGGGGTTCTTGGCGCTGGTCGAGGAATGCACACATTCTGATACGGGCAAACCGTATATCCTCGGTGCCAAGGGCGGAAAGCAGAACTCGCCCGAAGGCATGGACAAGGGTATGCAAGTAGTCTTCGTAATGGAGTTCGCTGTGAGTCCTGGACCTTTTCCTAACCCCCTCTTGACTTTTCTTTGGGGGGGGGGGGGAGACCGGCTAACGGGACCTCGTTGTAGAGCGAGAAAGACCGCGAATACTATCTTGACCACGACCCCGTCCACGCGGCTTTCAAGGTGAGTACAGCTTTTGCTTCTTGTCGCGGCTGCTATGCAAGAGCCTGACTAACCGACTTTGCTCGACGTAGTCCAAGGCAATGGGTGAATGGGGTGCCATCGACGCCGTCATTCTCGATTTCACCGAGGGGGTCTTCTGAGTCCTTAAGAACTCACGACGCCATGCAGGAACATGCATCGGCATCTCGTAAAGGTATCTCTGGTGTATGACAAGCTCCTATGTAACTATTCTACAATCTCGTTCTGCCATCCTATGACTTGTATACCCCATTGTCTCTCGTCGCCCATCAAGCGGTCCTACCTGTCCTAGATTTCTTATTAGGCGCGACATGCGCTCCTCGGTTGATCGGTGTTGTCTCCGTACTTGCAGCAGCCTCGTCTGCCATACCTGCTCCAGGGACAAAGTGACTTCGAACGTCTGCAGAACCCACGCCGTGCGCGGCGGCTTCATGTTCTGCAATAGCTCCTGGACCTTGACCTTGCAAAGCCAAGAATTCCTCTCCGCGAATGACCAAGAAAGCCTCGAGAAGATTCGCATTTCTGCTATTCGCCTTCCATGCTGCTAAGAAGATATCACCAGCGATAGGGACGAAGCTGCGATAGGAATCAGCCCTGCTTGAGATGACTCTTCTGACAAAGACGCTCACCCTAGACCAGCTGAGATGGCATTGTTCGCCAGCATCTTCGAGTACAAGCTTTGAGGTATGTCGAGCTTGTTGGCGGGACGAACGATGAGGCAGTAGTTGAGCGAAGCGTCGACGATATCTCCGAGACCAGGAATAATACCTGTGAGTGAATCACAATCAGTCTACACGATCCACCGGACGTCCACTGCGATTTTGATCGTATTCTGAGTGAGAACGTGACTGACCGATCCAAAATGTCCATCCTACTCTGAAACCACACAGGTTCATGCCCTTGTCGAGGTAGTGGGCTCGTCTCCGGATCTTCTTCAAAGCCTTCTGATCCCGTCTTGACAGCCCTGCTGGAAGTGGACGCTAGAGAAAATGAACATGAGATCAGCTCCCTCATCGAAGCGAAAAGGAGAGGAGGGCGCGAACAACAGATGATACGTGCTGATGTGCTAGATATATGGGTATGATCGCAGACTCACCACGACCTTCTTCACCTTGCCTTTGGCGTTGACGACCTCTTCATAATGGGGATCTGGCGGAGCTTGCGTCGATACTCTCTCCTTGAGGATTTTCTACCACACGGTCCTGTCAGCTCAAGTCTTTTGGGTCTGTGCGCATTGCAGCGGGGAACAGGCCACTTGGGGCGAAAGACAAACAAAAAGTCTTTGCCTTGAGGTCAGGCCTCCTCAGCAGCAAGCAAGCAAGACTGTGCTGTGCAGCTTGACTACCGCCCCAGAGATGTTGAGACGGGGGGATGGCTGTCATACAGGAAATAGCACTCACTGTCACTGCCTTTTGCGCGAGTGCGGACATGTTGTTAGTCTGTTGAGCTTGCGAAACGGAATTTAGATGAATCCGACTGTTCTCTGCTGATGACTTTCGAATCTGGCTGATAAATGGAGATGCAAGAGGATTGTCGAAGCGGAGACAACGAGTTTGATCCACTGATTATATATGCTATTGTCTACGAGTAGTCTGATGATGCTGTGTTTTTGTTTCGTTTGGGTGGCAAGTTCAAGTGCAACTGGTTGTACTGGTTGTTTCAGTGACGTAGTGGTCAGATCTGTCTTTTTTTAACAGTCACGTGTTGCATTTCTTTCTTTGGATGACTTTGCGTTATCTTTTCACTGGCTCAAAAACACTGAAGAGAAGTCTATAGTAGCTCGGCGAATTTCCTTGTATGCAAACAAATCTGATCTAGTCACGTCTGCGAATCCGCCATGTCCGAAGCTCACGTCGAGCCAAGCGTAAAGTGACTCTTGGCGGGCCGCTCACTCCCAATGCTGATTTACTCGCGGTCGATGGGGTGGAGGTCGAGATCCGAGGGGTCCGAAGGAACACTGCAAGGGGTCAGCTTCGCTGGGGATGCTATTTGAATGTTGCTCACGAGAGGATACGGAGGGTGTTGGTCTACGATTGTATATCAATTTAGCGTAGTCTACACTCATATGCTATGGACTTACGTGACCGAGACCACCCTTCCAGCCCTGCACGGCCATGACCGTAGCCTCGGGCTTGATGATGTTGAGGGCAAGAGCCTGACGGAGACCAAAGCTAAGGACATATGTCATCAGCGTTGGACTAGGTCAAAGAATATGCAATGCTCACCGGATCCTGTTGTCAACGTCGATCTGCCACTTCTCCGCGGGGACACCACGAGGCTCGGGGTAGTGCACAGGGTAGACACCACGAGACAAGTGAAGCTGACGGGCGGTCTGGGCGTTGCGAGTGACTGTTCGTTGTGAGCCGAGTCCCTTTTGGATGGCAGTGGAATGACTATGACTTACCACAGATGATGGGGCAAGCAGGGCGGTACTTGGAGAGGAGACGAGCGGAGACACCACTGGTGGAGAGCACGATGATGGCACCGGCATCCTGCTCCATGGCACCAGCGACACCAGAAAGGGCAAGGGTCTCGGCAGTCTCGGTGGGCCTAGGAGTCAACGAACGGAGCTGGTCGAAGAGAGGGGGGTAGCAGATGGCGGACTCGGCAAGATATGCGGTCTCGGCCATCATAGTAACTAAACAGTGGTCAGCTCATATCACTGTGTGCGTCAACGAAATACACTTACCAGCCTCGAAGGGGTATTTACCCTTGGCAGTCTCACCGGACAGCATGACACAGTCGGCGCCGTCAATGACCGCGTTGGCAACGTCGGAGACTTCGGCACGAGTGGGGCGAGGGTTGTACTAAAAAGGTCAAAATACTGTATCTGACAAGTGACTCACGGTCATGGACTGAGAAACAAAAGAAGTCAGCGGCAATCATCGAATAAGATTGGTCCGACTCACCTCCAACATCTGGGTTGCACAGATGACGGGCTTGCCGGCAACATTGCATTTGGCGATCATCATCTTCTGGGCCATGAAGACTTGGCTGGCGGGAATCTCGATACCGAGATCACCACGAGCAACCATGACACCATCAGTCTCCTTGAGGATCTCGTCAAAGTTCATAACACCTTGTTCGTTCTCGATCTTGACAATGATCTTGATGGTGGCTCCATCGGCACCAAGGACCTTGCGGATCTCCTTGACATCGTTGGCGGAGCGGATGAAAGAGGCAAAGATCATGTCGACACCGTTGCGGACACCGAAGGCAAGATCGGCCTTGTCCTTCTCGGACAAAGCGGGGAGGTCGACTGGGGTCTTGGGGAGGTTGACACCTTTGCGAGAGGACAAAGTACCAGAGTTGAGGGACTTGACGCGGAGCTTTTCACCCTCGACAGCGACGACCTGGAGGGAGAGGATACCGTCGTCGACGTAGATGAGTTTGCCGGGAGAGGTGACCTTGGTGATGTTGGCCTGGCAGATGTTCAGCGATGTTTGAAAAGTGTTTTCACCCACATAATCCATGTAGATCTGCTCGGCGGTACCCGATTCGGCGAAAGCCTTGTCGGTGGTGACGTAGAACTCATGGCCAGCAGCGATAGGGATCTGCATAGAGTCAGCATGCACCAGGCTGCGCAAAAAGGATACACACATCAGTGTCGTCCTTCATCAGACCTGTTCGGATCTCAGGACCCTTGGTGTCAAGGGCGATGGCGAGGGGGCGACCGTTGGGGCTCTTGGCGGCAGCAGCACGAGCATTGTCGATGACGGACTGATGGTACTCGTATGAACCGTGGGAGAAGTTCATGCGAACTGGTCAAGCAGATGAGCCTCGCACGTTTGCGAGCAAAACAATGGAAACTTACCGATGTTCATACCGGCCTCCTGAAGCTTGACGAGGGTCTCGACATTGTTCGTCTTGGGACCAATGGTTGCGATGATAGAGGTCTGAGAGGAGGGTTAGTTGAGGCCGCTGTGAGACTAGAAGTTAGACTAGTTCACCTTGCGGAGGAACTTTTGCTCTGGGCTCAAGGGGTCGAAGCTGGTGTTAAGAGTGGACAGCCAAGCGAGCTGTGACTGGGTGTTGGGAGTGGTCATTGTGCTGATAGTCGCGGAATGATTTGGGCCAACAGGCAGAATGGGAAGGTTGGAATGACGTTGTTTGACGGGTGAGGAAGGACGTGAGGGGAAGTAGTGACCCAGTTGAGGAGGTGCCATGGTGGTTGTACGAGTCACAGTACAGAGATGGATAGTTGAGGAAGGGTGGAAAGATCAAGTGGGAAACGATTTGAATGGGGAATGAAGACGAGTGGCAGATACGTCACAAAGCATGTTTCGTTCGAGGCAGTTTGATATGCAGTATACGATGGTCAGCGTTCATTCATGTCTGTGCGTTGTGCACGTTCCACCACCGCGGGAAGAGGCAGCGGATGAAAGGAGATTGGGCCAAGTGCGATAAGGGAGGTGTCATGGAGCTTTAGTCATACGTACAGGTTGATCTGTGTGGATGTTTTGTATAGAGGTTGAAGGGGTTATGAGTGGAGGATAGACAAAGGTCGAGTTTGAGGTTGTACAAGTGTACGTTGTGGAAAGAGATGATATATCCCCTCTGCACCTGTTTCCCGTCTTTTCCCTCTGGCTGTCGACTTTACTTTTGTTTGATAATAAACCAGTGGACCAGTCCAACCAATCTCGTTGCCCCTGCTCTTCCCTGCCCCACCAATAAATGAGGTGTCATAGTCTCACTCGTGGGTAATTCCGGCGGTATCTTCCATTCTACCCTACCTTATCACTCACCCCTGGATTTCTGAGAGTTCTGATTCACTGGTAAATATGCCACATCATTCACCACCCATTTCACCAAGTTCCAGTCAACTTTCACTGCATAGCGACAACACCTGGTCAATCATCTCCTCGGTGGCCAGTCCATCACTAAGTAGTAAGCACAAGCAACAGCAACAAGCCGCTGTAGATAATCGACTCTCGAATACAATCATCAAGCAGCTCAACAAATCCAAGGACGCCGAAGATCCACTCGAGGAGTACTTCGTCCAACAAGCCAAGCTTTTTCGACATCTCGAAAAGAGATATACCAAGTTCAACAAGAAATCTCGCGAGGAACAAGCGCGAGTGAAAGGTGCGCGGAAAGCGAAGAAAGCTCCAAAACCTCCACAAAGCACAAGCAGCACGCAACCCCGCAACGAAGAGCAAGTTGGGAATATGATCGGGTCAAGTGTTGGTGTCATTCGCGGCACCGCAAATGCAACTCGTGGCATGGCGTCAGTTATGGTCAGTCTTGGTTGTTTTTGATGATACCATGCGTCCGCTCACAATACTACAGCGCCCAGCCCTGTCCTTCACTCGTGCTCCCTCCCCAGCATCTACCGCATCTTTCTCCACTTCAACTTCGGTCGAAGCGCGGGCTCAGTCCAAGCTGAAAAAGAAGACCAAGCGAAAAGTGAACCCAGACGCAATGTCAGTCAATGAAGCAGCTCGAGTGCTACGCGTGAGTCGCTTTCATGGCTAATGGAGACGTCTCAACTGATGTCATGTATGACAGGCGCTGGAAACTGCCAACCCGACCTCTTCCTACTCTTTGACCCTTTTCACCAAAGTGCACAAATCCTCTTTGCCGATCAGAGGCACTGTCTCTCTTCCTCTTGACCCACGGAGAACCTCCGAGACCATCCTCGTTTTCGCAGAACCGAATTCGCCCTCGTCAACACTGGCGAAACAAGCCGGGGCTGCCTACGTCGGAGGCGACGAGCTGTTCGAGTCTGTTCTGAGTGGTAAGATCTCGCCTACGAGATGTCTTGCCACTCCCGGCATGATGCCTTTGGTGTCTCGTGCTCTTGCGAGGTATCTGGGCCCGAAAGGGCTGATGCCCGTGGCTAAGCGAGGGCTGGTGGGCGAAGGCGAAGAGCTAGCGGAGAAGATACGAGGTGCAGCGGGCAGGATGGAGTACAGGGCTGACAAGCAAGGCTTGGTCCGGTTGCGTGAGTGCGATAGCCCTTGGGTTTTCGAAACGAGCTTACATCGTTCTCTCCTTGTGAACAGCCGTAGCAAGAGTGAGTTGCTTCGATCAATTGCCGTTATGCTTTCAGCTGACATTTTTCTCCAAAGATGGACTTTGAGCTTCCTTCCGTGGAGAACAACATCCGCGCTTTCATCCAAACAATACGAGATGACCAGTCTTCCTCGAATACTGATGACGCCGTGACCGCCGCGGCGCAGAAGAAGAAGAAGGGTGAGTGGGCGCACAATATGCTCATCTTGCGTGCCATGTACTGATCTTTCTACAGGCTCTGCAATCGTCGGTGCTAGGCTGGAAACGACCAACGGACCAAGTATAGAGCTTAACGATGTGTTATAGTGTAGTATGCATGTCGCGAGTACCTCTTACACCTGGCGCTTCGATGTCTATGCCTTGATCAACAAGCATGCAACGCTACCCAGCGCTCGTCTTATGTCCTGGTAATCCACATCGTGGGCTAGGGATGAAAAGTCAATTGAGGATCTGTTGGAATTGCCTTCGTCGAAACTCACTGTCCTCGACCTCGCCCCATTTTTCTATCTGACTTCGTACTTCGACATGACTCGCCTCGGCCGCTTCGTGCGCTGTCAATTTGTTTTGAAGAAGTGCCAGGGCAATGACGAAGGATTTAGATGCGTAGATGGCTCGTTCGAATGCTACGTTGATAGCACAACACGCATGTCAGATATACGTCCACTTGTCAAGGCTTATTATAGAAGACATACCAGCGAGCTCCCAGTGGTTCATCTTCTCTACTTCTGCTCGCAATTTCCACAGAACGTCATCTGATTGTTGTGCAGCGCTGAAACCCTCGGCGGGAGACAGAGTGACACCGTACGTCTCCTTCAGCCACTCGAAGAGAGGGTTCCAATGTTGATGTTGCATTCTGACTAGCGCGGTAGGAGTGTCTGATGGGTATCTGTCACTTTGTCAATATTGATAGCAAGTCGGCAGTGGCAGACTTACAGGATAGTATCTGTGTCCAGGTACTTCATCATAGCGTCAATCACACCTTGGCGCACAGTCTCGTTCTGCAGCCCATCGATAGCGCGAGAAGCGAGAGATGTCTGAATACAACGCAGGCCAGATCAGCAAAGCGCGTCACATGGTTGACACTGGCAGTCTGGTAGACTAACGACAGGCAAGGCGTGCTGCTTGAGCACTTCGTCCTGGTTCTCCCATTCGTTGGCAATGAGGAGAGCCAGTAATCGCCTATCTGCTGGGACAACGAGGTGCGCTCCGCCCGGCGTCTTCAATGCGCGATGATCCAGATTTATGAGGTAGTTGCCTATGAGTCATTCAACCATTAGCGCCTACCCTCTGGTGTGTCAAATGGACGAATCACCGTTGTCGTCCTGCTTGATATGCACCGTCTTCCAAAATCGGCGCAAGGTGACTTCAGCACCTGTAAATGGCATTTGGAGTCAGTCAGCAAGACGGCATGGCTGCATCGAGTCAAGGACGTACGGTTGGTCTGACTCAACACTGGACCATCTTTGACAGTCGCCCGTGAGACGCTGGTGGAAGAGTGCCATCGCTGATTCGTACTTGGTCTGTACACGCCTCGGTACGTTGCTGGTGTTGTAGCTGAGCTGCGAACCAGTCGGGAGCTGGTCGAGGCTTGGGATTCCACAGCGTGGTATGCCGAGCGTAGGCACGTTCGAGCGAGGGATGCCATGATAAGGAGCTTGGTTGATGGTCGTGAACTGCAGACAGTTTATCGCTTTGACAGCGTGAAGTCTGCGAATCGAGCTGGTCGACTTTTCGAACATGCAACATCGCTTGGGTGGAGGCCAAATGCACAAGCTGTACAAAGCAGAAAAAGGCGATTAGCGGAATCAGATGGGGGAATTAGCGGAAGCAGCTGTGGCTCAACGAGTGCTTTGTAATGCCGATCAGAAATGCCAGTTCCGTCGGGAGACCGCATTCGTAAGGGCCTCGGCCAGAGCGGTTGATGATGGTACAGTAAGTTACAGTACAGTATGCACATCGAGTGGGTAAAAACCATACCCGTGAAGATGACCATGGCTCACTACTCATACCGCTGACTCGATTCAATCCACTTTCAACTCGTCAAATCCTCTCATCTCACTCTGCGTGGTCCCGGGAGATGACGCCTTAGATATCGTCAGCTCTTTTTAACAGCACTGAATAGTGTATCGGCATCGACAGGAGTCCAGAAGCCATCAGCTGCCAACATACCAACCCGCTTTCCGATCAGACCTCCGCTGCCATGTCCCCTCAACCCGGCTCGGCTTCCGGCTCGAGTTCCGAGCAACCTGTCAAGCAGCGAAAGCTCAATCGGTCGCAACCGCAACTCAAGCGTAATGCCGCTTGTCTGCCTTGTCGACGTCGACGTATCAAGTGTGATGCAGGCAAACCGCACTGCGCCTCCTGCGTTAGGAGCTTTCACTTTCTGCAACGTACACAGCCAGACGCGGAAAGGGATGCTAAAGGCATACAATGCTACTACGATGACGACGTGGATGGCGACGACCAAGAGAATCCGTATCAGGAGAACGAAGAAGAGATCCACGCGCCAGAGCCGGTCGCACCCCCACCCGCCCGGAAAGCCTCAAAAAGGAAGCACAGTACGGACGATGACCCTCAAGCCGTGATAAAGAATCTGGAAAGTAAGGTTGCCGAGCTTCAACAGGCTCTACGAGGCACAAAGACGGAATTCCCGGAGAGAAATCAGGCAGTTCCTCAGCCAGAGGCGCCACCTGTCTACCCCGACATCTGGACAAGTCAGATCGCATTCGACATGCAAGCTGATTTGGGGAACAGCTTCGACCCCACACCGAAATCCGATTCTACAATGCCATCTTTCGGATCTCAGATAAATATGCCACCGGCCTTCTTTGGTCAAGGCGAAGCGTCGGCCCAAATCTATTCGGGAGATGGTGACTTTGCAAATGTATCCTATGCCAGCCAAACTGTCGACTTTGGTCTCCCGGCGACCGTGACAGAAGCAATTGATGGCGAGGCAGGAAAGCTCGGCGGACCATTCTTGGACTTGTTATGGCCTGGATGGCCACCACGTCTTCCTACTCCGGGTGAGTGGTAGTGACGAAACTTGCGATCTGCTGCTTACAGACGTGTCGCTTACAGCGATGCTTGAGCATCTGTAAGTTGTGCACTCAGGTCGTGGCTGACATATGCAGGTGCGAGACATTTTTCACAATGGTACCGTCGATCCCCCGGATCGTTTCTCGACAATCCCTTATGAGTCGACTAGCATTGCCCCCTACTCATGCCGATTTTCCACACCCCGCGCTGCTGCATGCTATCTGTGCTACTGCTGCGTTGTATTCCGCTGCTGTCAACGTCCGATCCGTGGAAGACACCATAGCAAAAACGGAAGAAGATGTGAAGCAGGCGAGCGGTAAAGGGCTCAAACATGATTTCAACGTCGCGTGTTTCGCCGAACGTAATGCTTGGTACTCGCTGTCCGAAATGGTCTACGAGCATACTAGCCCTCGAGGCTTGTTTGAAATCTTGCAAGGGATGGTGAGTGCGAAACAGAGACTCGAGCTGACAGTCTAGATCGTCTTATGCCATTGGGGCCAAGCGAATGCTAGGTGAGTTAAACGAGCTGTAACTAAACTGATCGTCCAGGTGGATGGACGGCTGGATGTTGATCGGCGAAGAGATCCGTCTTGCTGTCTGCCTAGGATTGATGCAAAACCAGCAAAATGGAGATTCGGAGCGGGTGTTTCGGCGATCGATTTTGAGCCAAGCGAAGACCGACATGGAGCGGGAAGAACGCCGAGCGGTCATGTACTATGTAATGGTATTTGACTTGACGTCGTCGGCGTCTTCTGGCTGGCCGAATGCCGTCATGGTAGACGAATTGGTAAGTACTGGCCAATGATGCGGTATATTGACATTTGCAGACCGCGTCACTTCCCAGTGCAAGAGCGGACTTTGATAGAGGGGTAAGCGAATGATGCTGCGCGTCGTGCTAAGCTGTCTAGAGCGACATACCCGAAAACCGCCAATCATATCACTCTCCAGACCTCTTTGCGAAGTGAGTGATCTTAGGCTACCGTTAGCTGATATGCCAAGTCATCCGGTAGCCGATGGTTCCGCCATGATGTTGAAAGGTAAGACTCAAGTGGCGCTTCCGATCGCTGACTGTGTCAGGCAACATCCTCCTGGGCCGGGTATGCAAGTTCGTCCGTAGGTGTCGCAACATGGACATTTCGGAACGCCCTTTTGCGAAGGATATGTTGGACTTTCGACAGGTCGACGGGGATATCTCAGCGTTCATGTAAGCCATGATAGCGAGCGTCGCAGCTGACTGCCGAAACAGCGTCAGTTTCCCGTCGCACCTGCGAGATCCTGTCCAATATCTCAAAGGCTACGCGAAGGGTATCGATGCGGATCTTATCATGGCACATTTCCTGCCCCACGTCGCTGCCATCCTCCTGCACGAGCCATTTGCCGACTTGGCGGACCCTACATGCACATCCGCTATGCGTTTGCTCACCGCGGCTAGGGCCTGCTTGAACATTGTGTACTTGATGATCTCGAGTTCTGCGGACATCAGCTACTCGGTCACCCCTATCACATCCTGTGAGTAACCAAACACTCCTGATTGCCACATGCTGATGGCTTCCTAGTGTAAGCGCTTCTGTGTCCTCGTTCCAGATGTTCCATTCTAAAATCTTCTGTGCAGTTACTTGTTCACTGCCGCACGCACGCTCCTTTTGTTCTTGCAACGCGCCATGGAAAACGGAGACTTCCAATCCGCTCAAGTGTTCCGCTCGGAGATTGCAGTGTTCAAGTGAGTGCGCAGTGTGAGGATGACGCTCAATTTTCTAGATTGGCGTTTTCAGTACTGGCTAGTCGATTCGTCATGGGGTATCGACACTTGCAGATGCTCGATCTTATGTTGTCTCGAGTGGAAGACGAGAAGGGCGGGCCAGGAGCCAGCAAAGCGGACGGACAGGGGGCTTGGAACGTGCAGCCGCCGGGACATAATCCGATCCAGACTCCACAACCAACATACCCTCATGGTACGGGAGACCCGAGCCGAACGACGTGGTTCCCGCACGCGCACCCGGACGCTATGTTGGCCATCAAGATGCATCGCTCGGATATGAACGACTCGGCGAGCGAGATACTAGATGCGAAAAGGGGTTACGTCAAGCAATCTCCCCGGGGTGACAGCGGTAGTGTGAGCGGGCAGACTCCTGTCTCAAGCAATTCGGCGGTTCCGAGTCCCAGTGATCCGCTAGCGTGGCTCAATTGGGCCACTCAAGGTCAAGGGGCAAAGGTAACTCTTCTTAGTCCGGACAACCCCGACAGCGAGCCGTCAGCAGCCGCCAGGATAGGCTGAAGGTAGTGTACACCATCGCTTGTAGGCAATTGTGAACTTATAATAGAGTATGCTATAATTCAGTGTGACACTTTCAGCCTGTCCTGACCTAGGTCTTTGAGTGCTGGGCCCAAAGATGGTCAACTTGCAAGAGCGGTATCAGGTAGTCGTGCCGAATGCCAGTCGTCTGTGCGTAAGCAATCATGTAACCGTTTCAGACAACCAAAGGTCACATCAACCACGCGTTCTGCGATTCGCTTTTATTCCTTCCTCCCGTGTTCATCAATCAACCATGCCTTCCTTCGTCTTCCTCCTCCATTCATTCCTTCTCCTCCTCAACAGTCCTTTTCAAGTTGTCGTACAATGACTCCGCCTACTCCCTCCCCGAACAAGTCTGCAGGCCTCATCGGGTAAGTTACCGTTCTCCTTAGCCCTTCCCTGCTCGATCCGGCCGTAACACTTATGATCACAAGCGTTGACACACGTTTGTAGCGTGTACTCCCTCGATCACCACCAAGGTCCTCCCGCTGCTGTGTCATTTAAGCAGCTGTTCAGTAAGTCGTCGATGTGAAGCTCTGAAGCGGGACTACAGCACTGATGCGTACTTGTTGGTAGTCGATGCTTTCGGTTGCACCCATGTTATCAACATCGACGATAATCTGATGTCATCGTGCCTTCAGGACGTCCTCCTCAGGCATTTGGTCATAACGGCCGATAGCGATTGAGTCTCTGGCGATCTGGCATGTTGATGCGAGCTGACACTTGGCAGTTCAAGGATTTGCGCCTACTCCGAAGGCTGACCCCTACCCCTCGCAACCAATATCAGCGATCTCCTGCACCTCGTCCGACTGCCCATCATCCGTCTCAGCATCGCGATTCCGGGTGGAAAGCCCACGACCGATGGTCCATCGAGTCGGCTGCCTCCGGCTACCGACCAACTTCGGAACGAATGGGATCGGGTAGGTTGGCTATCGCACAAAACCGCCTAAAACTGATTCACGATCACAGTTGCGCCGAGTTCGACTCGATGCCATCATGGTAAGTCATTATCCTTACGCTGAGATGGCGCGACTGACGTCTGATCCCAACCAGGATCTACATGAGTGCTTCCGACCAAGCGACCTTACTCAACCGTTCCGGCCGGAGATGTTGAGCATGGAAGAGACTGTTAGTGTTCGTAGGCTCATTGCATACAAACCGCACTAACATTCGTACTCATAGTGCGAACGTGGCTCGTACCAGAGCGCTTCAAGCTGTCAGAGAACAACGACTCTTCGTCGAGCGTTACCGGACGGAGAACGATCTCTCGGATCTTCCGACCATAGACCGCTTCCGACCTTTCTAAGTGAGTCATCACGAGACAAGCTGAAAGCAGGGATTATGCGCTTCGCACAGGTGATTCAGACTGATATTAACTGATACCACTCATTGTCTGTCCTCATTATGTATATATGCATCAATACCCTTGTCTACAAGACCGTTTTGGCCGGAGCAAGCTGCAACGTCACCAAAGTACCATGTCCGAGAAGCCGTTGATCCGAAAAGCCGCGTTAATACGAGTAACCGTGGTTCGACGATAAGCGCAAAGCATGCTCAACTGATAAGGCTGCATCGAAATGACGTCAACATATGGACCGCGTGGTGTTCCACCGAATCAAGTCCCGTACCGAAGTAGTGCTTGAGTCCCCGTCATTGGCGGGAGACCATCTGCTGTCTTGTGGGGTCGGGGTCGTCGTCCTCGTGGTTCTCGTGGGTGATAAGGATATATATAGCACTGCATTCGGGCGGAGGCGGCAGGCGGTATGGACGGGTATGGCGAGTATCCATTTTTCTCACGGGGAGCCTTCGAGCGATAAGCTAAATGAGTTGAGACCATTGTTCTATTCAGGCAGCAGCAGCCGCTGGCGCTAGCAGCGCGGCCATATGTAATTTAACCTTTGCTTTTTTACCGTTCATGGTAAAAGAAGTATACAGACAGCGGCTGCTCCATACCGTAAGTCCAGGTCATGACAGGCATGTGGAGCGCACCAGGTCAGAAAGCGAGACATATATACTACTGCCTTCTGGATCCACACATCCGCTCCTATCAGCAGCCAATGAGGGATGAGCATGCATGAAACCAAAACTGGGACTGAATGGCGCTTACGCCAGTGACCGAGTGTCTCATGATATCACTGTGTGAGCACGAATAGGACTTGTGATCGCATCGTTATCTTAGACGGGACCGGCTGTTCGTTTATAAAGTACCTCTGAAGGATCCCCTCGCTCTTTGATCAGTCTTCATTCCCCTAACCCCCGTGTCCCACCGTAACGAGAAAAGCTTTTCGCAGCCACTCGGACAACTGGGTATTGACCGGATAACCTCGTATCTTGTACCCAAGGTTCCATTGTATTTTCAGGGGCAAGTGAATCACCCTCGCTTAGGTTATATTGGTCGTTGCACACGATCATACGACCACGAGCACAGTCGATATATCTCTTCAGCCAACCAGACCGTTTTATTCGTCTAAGCGACGAGACTCGGTTTTAGACTGAAAAGCGTCAACCACATCTATACATACATCCTCGATCCTCGTTCTGCTATATCGTCCCGTCTTTCAATCCATCTTTTTGTCACTTGCATCGACTACAACACAACGATCTCGCTGCGATCGGACTCTGACCTGGTGAGCCACATCCGAAAACGAAAAAAATCCTCAATATACGTATGTGGCGACTAACTGATCTTGTTTTTCGCTCTTTTCAGCCTTCATCATGTCAGCCTATCCAGAGAAAGCCAATGAGGGAGTGAACGGCTACGACGCCAACGGCTACAAGGCCGGAGAATACGATGCGACGGTTGGCCCCGTTAATGCCAACACCGACAATGCGGAAAAGGGCGATTATCCCGGTCACAACGCTGTAGTAGCCGGACCAGGTAAGTTGATCTCTTCCCCGCACACTCTTGTGCAGTAGAATCGATGCTAAGTCCCCCTAACAGAGGCTGGTGGTGAAGGCCATGTGCAACGTACTTTGAAGCAGCGACACATGACCATGATGTAAGTATGATCAGCATCAGCCACTCGGCATTCACATGTACTAATTTCTCCGACCTCTTTTCAGTGCCATTGGTGGTGCGATTGGTACCGGTCTTTTCGTTGGATCAGGCTCGGCTCTTGCTACCGGCGGTCCCCTTGGTCTTTGGTTGGGTTACATGGCAATGTCCTCCATGGTGTGAGTTGTACTGACAACTTTTTCCAAACCGTTTGTGGCGGAAAGGGGAAATATCTTACGGCGGTCGTGGGCTGACCTCAAGCTTCTTAGATACGCCATGATGGTCGCTCTTGGTGAAATGGCTGCATTATTCCCTGTTGCTGGATCATTCTCTCACTACGCCGCTCGCTTCGTCGACCCCGCGCTTGGTTTTGCAGTGAGTCCCAATTGTCCCGCCGAAAAATGTCCCCTCCTTCTCCTTGTGGTCGATACTCGCTGCCTACATCTTGATGACTCGTTTCGAAGCGTTATCAATGCTAACGAACCTCTCCCGGCAGACGGGACTCAACTACTGGCTCGTATTACTCGATTGGGTGATAATTGTGTCGCTAATACTTTGCGCAGGTACTCATACGCCATTACCATCCCCACGGAGATTGTTGCCGCCACAATCGTCATCTCTTACTGGGACACTACGACCAATGCTGCAGTTTACATCACCGTTCTCTTGGTCATGATTTGGTTTATCAACTTCTGGGGCGCACGAGCGTACGGTGAAGCCGAATTCTGGTTCAGCGGAATCAAGGTCATCACCATCGTCGGCCTCATCATCTTGGGTATCGTCCTCATGTGCGGCGGTGGACCCACGCACGATAAAATTGGTTTCAGGTACTGGCGAAACCCCGGTCCCTTTGCCCAGCAGTCGACTGGCGATGGGCCGATCAGTGGCTCATGGGGACAGTTCCTTGCCTTCTGGAGTGTCCTCGTGCAAGCTGCCTTCTCCTTCATCGGAACGGAGATCATCGCTACAACCCTCGGAGAGGCTGAGAACCCCCGAAAGACTGTACCTCGTGCAATCAAGCAGGTCTTCTACCGACTGCTCTTCTTCTACGTCATGGGAACTTTCATCATTTCCGTGCTCGTCCCCTACACCGAGCCCAATCTCCTCAACGGTACCGGAAACGCCCATGCATCACCTTTCGTTATTGCCATCGAGACCGCCGGCATCAAGGCCCTTCCCTCGATCGTCAACGCCGTTCTTCTCGTTTCTGCTTGGTCGGCCGGCAACTCCGATCTCTACGCTGCGTCTCGTACCCTTTACGCTTTGGCAATTCAAGGGCAAGCGCCAGCCGTCTTCAAACGATGCACCAAGCGCGGTCTCCCCATCTGGTGTGTCATTGTAACCGGTCTCTTCGGTTTCCTGGCATTCATGAACACAGGCGGGGACGCTGCTCAAACGGCATTCGACTGGTTATACAACCTGTCCGCGATCACCGGTCTGCTCACCTGGTGGTAAGTAATTCATACTCATTGACTCCCAATCAATCTACATACTGATGATTGATTCAGGGCTATCCTCGTGTCGTACCTGCGATTCTACTACGGCCTCAAGAAGCAGGGCCGTTTCCATGAGCGCAAGGACTTCCCATACCGCGCCCCTCTTCAGCCTTGGTTGTCGTGGTATGGTCTCTTCTTCTTCACACTCATCATTCTTGTGAGTATCTCTCAGCGCTGCATCGGTCTCACCAGGACATATCTAACATGATCCGTATAGGTGAACGGTTACCCTGTCTTCCTCAAGGACAACTGGGACGTCTCTACCTTCTTCGCGGCTTATATCAGTGAGCCGACTTGATCGTTGGAATGCAGCCGCGCACTTTTGCTTACAGCCATGCCTAGCAATCCCAATCTTCGTTATCGCCTATGCTGGATGGAAAATTTTCAAGAAGACGCGCATGATCCCCCTCGACGAGATTGACTTCGACACGGGCCGAAAGGAGCTCGACGAGATGGAATTGATGGACGAGGAGAAGTTCAGGCCCAAGACCGGCTGGCAAAAGTTCGTGAACATCATCTAATCGTTCGCGTCTAGTTTGTTTGTTCAGAAGAGAAGAGAAGAAAGGGGGTGGGGAGAGGGCAAGAAGATACTTTAAGCGCATGTGGCGGCGCCATGCGGAATCAGCTAGTGAACTTGGAGTAGGATCTTCAGCCTTTGCTGGCGTCCGGAAGAGTTCGCTAGCAGTGCAAAATTATGATATGATCGATACTTCTTATTGTAGTAGCACTGTTGTCGAGCTCTGCTCCTTTACTTATACTGGTCGTGGCTTAATACGATGCATCAAAGTGCAGCGGTTCATACAGAAAGCAATGTGAGTACCTCACCGTAACGATTAGTAACCGGCATTCGAGCGAATGAGCCGAAATGATCGGCTCCTCTCAATCCTGAACTCAACGTGTTATCTTTCACCGAGTCATTTCTTCACTTCACTACTCACGTTGTCCTCCTCACTTCTCTGTATCTATATCCCGTTTACATGGCAGTAGCACTCGCCGCGAGTATGAACTTCACCAACGGTGCAAACACCAGCGAGCTTCTGTCTCTCGACGTGATCCGCAACCAGCTCATACGGCTGGAGGATACTATCATCTTCCGTGAGTTATTGGACGACGAAGACCTCTCCTACTTTTAATTTTGATACATGTGTTCGCAATGTGTGATGACGGCGGAGCATCTATGAGGCTTGTGTCAGGATCTAAGTTTAGATGCACGGGACAGCAAGGGGTTTGTCTAGATACTGCTTTCTTAGCTTTAATTCTGATGGACTGCCTGGTGCTGGTGACTATTCCTTACATGTGCTGACGCTGCACAGTCCTCATTGAACGCGCCCAGTTCGCATACAACAAGAAGATCTACGAAGCCGGCGCTTTCGAGGAGCTCGATACGCAAGGTAGCTGGCTAGATTGGTTCTTGTTTGAGATTGAGAGCTTCCATGGTAAGTGAGGAGTCAGTCGGTATGGAGTGATCGAGAGTCAAGCTAAACTTAACGTATGCATCCTTAGCCAAGGCTCGTCGGTACACCAGGTGAGCAGTGTTGTACATCGGCTTGAGCAAGACCGTGCTACATATAGCATTCGGAACTGTGCGTATAGCTGCATGCTGATGCAGTCCTCTTGCGCACCGTATAGCCCCGATGAACACCCTTTCACACCCCTGGCACGACTGCCCAAACCGATCATCCAGCCTCAGGACTTCCCGACCTTGCTATACCGCCCAGCGGCATCGCACCCGTCAGTCAACGTCAATTCTCGCATAATGAAATTCTATATCGAACATATCGTCCCTGGAATCACTGCCAACGGAGGGAAGAGCAAAGCCAAGAACCTTCCAGAGGACGATGGCAACTATGGTAGTGCCGCGACAAGAGACGTCGAGGTCTTGCAAGCGCTCAGCAGAAGAATACACTTTGGTATGTCGTCCACTTATGCTAACGTATACCACGACAAAGAAGCCCACGCTCACGCTCGCTCACGTAGGCATGTTCGTATCTGAATCCAAATTCCTTTCTGCGCCTCACGACTTCATCCCACACATACTCTCCTCACCACCCAACACCGACGCTCTCGCTGGACTGATCACAAAGCCCGAAGTCGAAGCTAAGCTGCTGGTCCGATTAGCCAACAAGGCGAGGGTATACGGGTGCGAGATGGACGCAAATGGGAAGGTTGTGGAGCTTCCGGATGAGGAAATGGGAGCGCGAGGGAAGATTGATCTGGCCGCGGTAGTGGGCATGTACCGAGATTGGGTCATTCCTCTCACCAAAGATGTCGAGGTGGGTCGGATGTTCAATTCCCTCAGTTTGAAAGGGTCCGATACTAAAACAGGGGTTTGTTGCATCGCACCAATGCATAGGTCGATTATCTGATACACCGTTTGGATGACGTACCTCAAGAGCAGATTGACGAATGGGTGAAGGGCGGTAAACAATAATGCCAGGAGACCGAGACGTGCTATGACAACAATCAGGAGGAACGCAATCTTAAGGCGGGCTGGAGCTGTCGTATACAAGCTAGAGCGGTATGAAGCGATTGAAAAGAGATGCATATAGTCAGCTTCATGGTTAGATCAGTCTGGTCACTGTTATGGTCAGATCTCGTTCTGTACGACGCAGCAGAACATGGCAAATTGTATATCACGACGGTGCCAATTTTACATTCCAAAGCCATGAGGAGCATCTATGCATGTGTCCGGACAGCCTTGTTCCACGTATGACTGCCGTAGCAGTCTTGGCTGGCTCACACTTCGCCATCCGCTTGTCACTTGTCGGGATACTCAAGGCCTTCTGGCGCTTTAGTGTATTTGACATACTGCTCCCAGCCAGCTTGGCCGCCCCACATGGCTTTGAGCTGCAACACATCATAAAGACTGTCTCAGCTCTTGTCTGTCCCATTTGACTGAGCAACGAGACAATGACGTACCTTGTCCTCGTCAATGAACTGGTGTTGATCGGGGTTCCAGCCCGGGACGACCACTTCACTAATGAAGCAGCCGATCCTCTCCTTGAGACCGTCTTTCGCACTGGGTGAATCAAGAAGTATGAGATCTTCTTCGGGGATCTCGCTAGCTTTCCACCATCCACCAGGTACGAACAGCTGGGTCACTTCTCCCTTGGACGGGTCGGAACCCATGATCACGCGATGGATTGTGGGTGGGCCTTTGGGAGAGGAAGTGGTCGGGTGTTGGATCAGGGTGTACAGTGCTCTGCCGACGTGGTGGATGTGGAATGTCTGTATTGTACAGGCAGGCAAGTGTGAGCTTGCGGTTCAGCCACTCTCTGTGAAAATCGATTAGGGAACACTTGGACTTACAGAGTGCTGGTTCATGTGCAGCTTGCCGCGGTACGAGTCCGGGGTGAGCAGGTAGTAGATCTGCGTCGCGTCAGACGCCTGATTGGTCAATCCCTCGACACCATTCTCCTGTTGGTCATCAAGCAAGAGCTCTGTAGCGGGTCCAGAAGGGCGCTGGACTCGGCCGGCCAAAGCAGCCGAGGGAGTCAGAGTCGAGGTTGACCCGGAGGTGGAGCTCGGTATACCCGAGGTGATGGACGCTGTTTGCGCAAAGTATCCGCCTTCAAAGTGCTGTTCGAGCGAGTGAAAGTGGATCAAATCGCTGTTCTTCGTTGGATAAGCGTATGGTCCAGCTGCTTCAGACGACATGATTTCTTGGCTCTTCGCTTGTTGGTCGATAAGCGGTCGGTCAAAAAAGATCGTTTTGAGAGTGTCGAAGGGAAGAAAGAAAAGCTGTTATAGTCTCCTTGCGTTGAACGATGCAGCGAGTCGACAGTGAGGACAAAGGACGGAGGATTAAGGAGCTCTCCATCGCCGTCATTACCGAACACGCCGAAATCACCAAAGTTCAAGGACGTCATGGCCGAAAGGACACGCATCGCATCAAGCTTAGCGGCGATGACCGACCCGCAAACGTTAGCACCCTCGACAGATCTTCGGATGGCCAAATCAGACTGCAATGCTGGAACTCAGATTGCAACACCACAGTATGATTACATAGATCATCAAAAAAACCTTAGAGACTACACCCGCTCATTGCACAATCGCGATACTCTGGTACACCCGCAGACAGATCAGAAGATAAGATTTATACCGCCTATTGATGATTTCGCACTCATCATCCGGTCCGTCCGTCTATTCTTATGAGGTGGTGGAGGCGGCGGTCTGGCCCTGCGGCCCATCCGTTGCTCTCCTACAGCATCTTCAACTTCTTCTGATCCATCTTCTTGCCCACTCGCCGAATCATTGGGCTGCGCTCTTGACTTGTCCTCCCATTTCACAACGCCTGTCCAGTGTTTGCTACCTGGGCGGTCGTGGTGTGCCAGAGTGATGTTTCGCCATCGCCCGAGGCCTTCAGGATCCGGCAGGTCTTCGTTGCCGAGATCCACAGAAATTGGTCCAGTGGCGGTGGCGAGCTTGTAAACACCTTGGAAGAGTGGGTGAGCGTAGACTGCAGATAGTCAAAAATGTCAGTCACAAATGCTCAATCTCATCCGGATGCGTAGACGACCCACCCTTCAAGGAGCCTGTGAGCGATACAAGATCCTGATTTAGACCTCGACATGGCTGTTCCCAGCCAGTATAGCGCACAGTGGTCTGACCGTTCCCAGCGCGGACATCGACTTGAGCGGGTGGTATATCACACGAGTCCATTGGACCGTCTGGATGAGGTGGAGGAAGATCGTCCGGGGCAGTCGAGTTAGGGCGTGGTGCGGTCGACTGCGGAGGCTGTCGAGCAAAAGGCGAAGGGGTAGCGAGAGTAATGTCAAGATCGATATCGCCACTGTAAACGCGCAAATGAACATATTCGTCAGCTCGTTCGATATTGCATCTGTGACCAGCGTCAAACTCACATGAGCGTATCCACCTCAAGACGGTTGGACAAAGCCACTTTGGCTTCTATTCTGCCCGTAGTCTTGAGCGAGATCTCCTCTGCTTTGAGTCCCTGGACCACGATCTCCCCAAAACCGCTGTCCAAGCTGATCTCGCGAATCTCTACGTTGCTTGATAGATCATCGACGTAGACACTACTTGAGCCACCGCTGATCTCCAAAGAGGGAACAAACGTGCGGGGCGGTTTACCGTGGTCAGGCGGAGGCGGGAACGACAAGGCATTCATCAGAGATCCGACAAGGGACTGTGGTCTGGTAGCAGAAGAGGACGGGACCGCGATGTGGAACCGGAATTGCAATGGTGCCGTATCAGTGAGATTGCCATGAATGCTGTTGGCCGGATGTTGCGTATAGATGCCAACTCCGGTGCTGCGCCGGCGCGGAGAGGGCGGTTGTCTCTCTTCTGCTCCATCTCGCTTCTCGGCGGGCGGACGATCGTCCTCTGTGTCCGTCCCGTTGTTGGCGCTGCGTTTCATCAGGCAGACTCTGGAGCTGCCCAACATCTCCCAGCCGGGACTATTGGCGTTATCGGCGAGCGTGTCGCCTACGTCGGGCAGCATGTCGTAGATGGTCTCGACGGTGATCCGCACGTATTCGCCTTTTCGAGGCAGTTGTCCGTCCACCTTTTCCACAAGAGATCCTTCCGATTTCACTTCTTCGTAGACCGCATCAGAATCTGCGTCGTAAGTCGACACGAAGAAGTTGCCGATAGCTGCTGGACCGAGGGTGAGATGAGCGAACACCTTATTGTCGTCTTGCGCCGAAACGATAAACGTAGAGTTAATGCTTCTTCTACTTCCTTGGGCGATGCCGAGGGGGGCTGGTAGATAGGGTTGATCTTCAGAGATAGGGAAGGATGACCAAGGCGAGTCAGAGGTAAACTCGACACATTCGACAGGATCACCGTCGGGTCCACCGCTGAAAGGCGGTCCTGGTGGTCCTGGGTACGGTCCCTCTTCTCCCCCTGGATTCTGAGAAGGAGGTGGACCGTGATGCCCTCTACCCCCTATCCCCCATCCGATAGCGCTGATAGCCATCAGACCGACACATACACCCAAAGCGCCAGCGACACCCATAACGAATCTCTTCCCCAAGTTCTTCCTCAATTCCCCCTTTCTGTCTTTCCGTCTTTGTGGATCATGAGGTGTATACGGCGGCGCGGGCCCCAGCTCGATATCGTCCTCGTCGGGAAAGAGGAGGAGCGGATGGGTAATGGCGGAATTAGGCGATGAGGGGTAATCGTAGTTGTGGGAGCCATATGGATTTGGGTTGAAAGGCAAAGGCTGGTCCTGATGCGTTGGCGACGGCGGTAAGGATGCAAAGTCATCCTCATAGTCTTCGTCATCCGAAGTTATGGGCGCTTTGGTGTCCTCTGGCAGTATCATCTTGCACGTAAGAGCGATGGGCTACAGACAGCGCAGACGTTAATTGCGTATTGGTGTTCGCTCTGCCGTACCAGGCGTGAGCGAGACGGTTTGTTAATTTCAATTCAGGCTGGAACGCGAATGGCAGTGGTTCCAGGCGACTTTGTATTACTACAACTATATGAATCTGCTAGTGGGGTCGACAGAACACACGACGACGTGGTGGTGAGCAAGGCAGTGGACATGACAAGCTATGCAATTGCTGTAACAAGGACAGTCACTGCACTGCTGTTGACTGCGCAGCAACGTTAAAGCAAAGTCTGTCTCTCGCAGCACCACTCTCTGTTTTTACAATGTTGGGTAAAATTACCGCTTTTGGCTCTGTCAATACACCAGAGTGGCAAAAGTACTGGTGTTGTAGTAGGTACTTGTACAGGAGCGTTACAGCAGATCGAGCAGTTGTACAAGAACATGCATGGAGCAAGCAGGGTCATGTCGAGATACTTGACACGTGTTTCACGTGTGCATATAGTCACAAGCTAAGCAGACGGCTTAGCGAAGGTAGACTCGGACAGCCAAGTCTTCAGGTCTGAGAGCCAAGGGAAGTGCTTCTTGTTCCATTCGACGTCGGCGTCGAAAGTGTTATTGGCGAAGAACTGTAGATAAGTTCAGCTTATGCTCTCAGCAGACATAGAGGAGCGATTTCGCGGAATGCGGGATGCGGGTCGCTGAGTACTGGGAGTAGGGGATGACTCACGTTCATCGCGGTCGAAAAAGGAGGAGGGAACGCTGGCGGCTCAGTCGCATCGAGCGTCACTCCAGTGACTTCCTTCCATACCTTTACTATCTCAGCAGGCTTGAGCGATTCTCCAGCAATGTCCAGCTCTTCCCCGTCCCATTGCTCGGGGTGAGCGAAGACTTGCGCGGCGATCCCACCAATATCGGCTACTGCGATCATCTTGAATGGGTTCTCTGGGCTCCAAGTGGTCGTGACCTGGTCCTTGTATCCTGGCATATAGAAGTTCTCAAAGAACCCTACAGGACGCAGAATGGTCGTCTGAACTCCGCCCGTAGCGGAAGCAGAGGTGCGAACGGAACGAAGATGGTTCTCGATCGATACTTTGCAGTCGAGGCTGATCGTTGCACAATCAAACGAGTTGATCAGCTATCGGACCTTGGGTGGGTAAAACTGATTGCATATATTGTAATCAAAACTCACAATGGAAGACCGATGCCTTTCTCCCTATGACCTGAAAAGTCGCCGCCGGAGAAGACGATATGGTTGACGCCCTTCTGCACGGCAAGGTCGATCAAGCTCTTGCCTGCGAGAGCCAATATCATGATCAGCTCGCGTATTTCACAGCCAATTTACGAGGATATATTGACAGCAGACACAAAAGCAGAAAAGCGCTACTCACTGTCGTTCACAGCTTTCTCAATGTCAAAGCCTACGTGGACGAAGAAGAGGCCATGAACCTTCTGACCATCAAAAAGATGCTCATGCTGTCCTATCTCGCCCTGGACGACCTCCACTCCATCGAACGCAGAGAGCGCTTGGGCTATCTCACTGTTGACATCGCGAGTTACGGCCAGGACTTTGAATCCACCAGCTTTGAGCAGTGCCTGCGCAGCGATGAAAGTCTGCTCAGCTACTGACTCGGACGCGACGCAGTGTACATAAATGATATGAGACCTATCTGGCTCACCTTGATCACGGCGTTGCCTTGTTTGCCCGTGGCGCCAAAGACGAGAATGGTTTGAGTCGACATGGTGAAAGACGGTTTGGAGGTGTATTACTGCAACAAGGGTATGCTAGAGTAGAGTGGATGTGGATGTAGACATGTTCACAGTCCGAGCTGCATGCTCAGTATATATACCTCTGAGCTGCTCATCATGTCCGAGGCCTCGCCGACCTCACCGCTTGGTACCACATGCCACATGCTGCTTCGACCTCGGAGACCGCTGAGCTCACGTGGTTATCACTGTGGTGAATTGCCCATTCGGGTAAAATTGAGTATCATCTTACAAATCTGTGGGTGAGTGATCCATTTTGTCTGCATGCTAAACTGCTTAATGCCTAATGATCGTGACGACAACTATGTCATGTGGCTTGTCCTTGGCTGGAGTCCTCTCTAATCTTGTACGTCGCCCGCGCGTCCTGTGCCATGTTGGCGCATGATCGAGAGATTAGCCGTCGGGCATGATGAAATTGGATTACACGGATGTGTCAGCAGTGCCTTAGTTTTCAAGAGCCGGAAAGACTCACCTTTAAGACCCCTAGGTCCACGTTGACGAGCTTCAACCCGGTCCCCGAGCCGAGCCCGCCCACTCTCCCGCGTAACGGCGCCCAAACACCACTACCACCCATGAACCCCTCCATCTCGTCTCCTCCAGCATTGCACATGGCCCATACTGTTTCTGTCTCAAAGGAGCGCGACATGCACAACGCCGAGACAACGGAGGTCTCGTAATCTGCTGCATGGTCATGCTTGTGGAGTAGCCTATGATCGGAACGAGTGGCAGAAAGAGTCAGCTTGCTCTTCCAGACTATTCAGAGTGCAACAAAACATCGAAACTCACGGCTCGCTGTCCGTCGATAGCCAGTATATCGGAACGAAAAAGATATCCACCCCTTGGTCTGACAGGGCCTGGGCCGCAGCAGGATGCGAGATGTCCCAGCCTACGTTGAGATGCATCAATATCAGCACGGCCCATCCCGTTCAAGTCACGCATATCATCGCACGTACAAATGAGTAGACCGGCTTTGCCCCACTTGGTCTCGAACACTTGATGCGCTTCTTCACCAGCTGTGATATAATCTCTGAGCGTCCAAGCGCGTTGTTCAGCTCTTCAGTCTGCCTTATGGAGATGGCTGCCGCCGCCAAATGCAGCTGATACGCACCGCTCAGGATGCCAGAGGTTGCGCTTCACGTACTCGCCCAACACCTCGCCGTGCTCATCGATGAAGAACGCCGTGTTGCGCAATATCGGTCGGGCCGTCTCTTCAGCCACAAGCGGGTGCTCTTCCAAGTACTTCGCCCAATCCAGTTGTCCAGAAGTGATCTTGAACTCTCCCGAATCGTGCTGCGCAGAAGAGGTCAGAGGGATATGCGAGAATGGCGACGCGCTCGGAATGGGAGCGGACGAGTTGATGTCCCTTGTCCCATGTACTATGGTCCCTACAATGGCTACACCGTGTTTCTTGGCGAGCTGCTGGAGGAATTGCGTAAGGTGTCGCGAGGGGAATGTGAGGTACTGCCATCCCATATCACCTCGTTAGCTTCCTAACGTAGTTGTTTTTGAGTCATCAGCGACGAGTTCAGTGTCTCACCTCTCGACCCTCGTTGACCATACCCTGCAAGAAATATTCGGGGAATACTACCACCTCCGCCCCGTCCTCTTTCGCTTTCTCCACATGATAAACGACTTGCACAAGATTGTGCTCGATTGAGGGGAAGGGTGAGCTCGAATGTGGGTTTTCCCGCTTTGGCGGACCCGAAGGAGCAGATATCGGAGTCGTCTGTGCTAAGGCAATACGAATGTTCGCCATCTTAACTGTGTATAAGTACGATCTTGGTTCCGACTCTGTCTGCGTCTACGTTTTTGACGACTCATGGTGCTGAGCTGAGAAATCCAAGGCTGAAGCTACGACGGAACGAGACGGTCGTCGACCTTCGTCATGAGGAGCCCCTTTTACAGGCACGATATACACGTGGCGTACATCTCTGTCGCAGGTGAGCATATATACGATACGACTACAGAGTGAGCTACGCGGCCAGCGTTATGCCTTGACAGTGTCCACTAACGCCTTGAGTCCCGCTACGACCTGGTCCCCACTCTGTCCTTCAGCCCACCATACTTGTCCCAGGTCTATTTCGACTTGCTCTTCTACTAGGTTGTCCACACCGTCTGCTTCATCAAGCCGTTGGACCGCCCACCGCCCTCGTTTTATCGACTGCTCCTCGATCAACTCCCCGGCTGTTTCAGTTTTCCGCTTCGTGAGATATGTCAAGTATTCTAGCGAGTGAGCCGGCTGTTCCGGTACACGTATTGTCCCCGGCGCCAGAGGCGGTCCGGAGAACCATAGTACCTGACCTCGAGCATCGCGTTCGAACATCCGGGCTGTATTGAACACAGCAGTGAGTGAACATTCAATTGACAATGTGCCGCAACTGATCCAGAACATACCTGTATTCAGAGGAAGTAGCTCTTTGACAGCTACTTGGTCTAATGCCTGCGAACCGCCCATTATGGCGGCGATCGTTCTGTTAGGAAACGACGCTCCAACAGGCTGGAACGTAGGGATCGGTCGGCTTGTCATGACAGGTACGGCCGTTGACAAGGGCATGGGCGCAGATAGGGATGTAGGTGCCGGTGCTGGCGCTTGCGGTGTTGGCGCTTGTAGTCGGGACGGACCAGGTACGGACGCCGATGCCAATACCATCGGTTGTTGCGTGAGAGGCGTTGATGAGATCTCGCGCTTTGGTTTTTCTCTCCGCCGAGGCCTCTCATCCTCTTCTTCTTCCTCCTCGTCCGCCCCTGACTTTGGCTCGCCAATGAATCCTGGACCTGTTATACCCCGCAAGAAAGGTGATTTGAGCATTGGTATCTCGACGATCCGCGAGAATGGCACTATGGACATGAAGTCTGTTTGTCTCAACTCCTGCAAATGGTCAAAGTCAACAAAGCATTTTGGGAATGCTGGTACTCGACTCACATCAGGAATACAGCTGTTCCAGTTTTTGATGCGGACCATCAGGTGCTCGCGGTCATTGAATCGAGAATGACAGACATCTGGCTATCAGTACTAGACTTCATGATGTCAAACTCACATATGGGCCAGCCAGGATAGTATTCGCCAGCTCTCGGTCGCCCTCTGATGTACTTGACGTAGAACTGAACGGTGATCTTCTCAAGGATATCTTCGATTGGATGATCACAGAAATGCCCCGTCTTGAACACTTCGCGCTCGAAGATCATTCGATCGGCAGCGTGAACGGTCTGTTCTTGAAGTCAGAATCACCTCTGAATCACAAATGCAATTGCTTACCTGTTCGGGCCGGTAGTACCAGCATACTGTGGCGTGGTGACTTGGGTACCCCTTGGTAGGCACAAAAGTTCTGAATATCTGCCCGATGATGGGCCGAGTGGCGTCATCAGGGTTGATCAAGTGTACGTAGTCACCTACATCGCCGAGTCAGTGCGGACTGATGGCGTGCGTTCACTTGGTAACTCACCGATCCGATATGCCATGCCTTTATGTCTTGCTTCGTCCGTGAATATTCTGTCTTTCGAACCGACCCTGAACGTTGTGACGCCATAGCCAACCTGCTCCTCCGCGGCGCCCGCTTTGATCTCTTGCGTTGTTTCGTGCATTGGCCTAGCATGACCAGGTCCAGCGGGAAGAGAAGCGAAAAGCGTTGGAGAAGGCTCTGGCACGCCGTTTGGGGGCAGGGGCATAGGATACGGTCCGGTCAGAGCGTTGTACATCCGCTGCAATGCTATCAGTCTGCCGTATTCGGTTGACCCGTCGGCAAACCACCGTCTACCCTTCTCAAACAACCGGGTGATATCCATATCGAATTGCAGTAGGGATGTGTATCGGTTGGCTTTGGCTGTAGCAATGATCGATGCCAGAGATATGGGTGTCTGTCATAAGCAATCGTCAAGGCTCCTGTCACTCACTTGGAACGAGAGATCTGGGATCTCGGCTACCATAGGGATGAGCGCGAGTACCTCAGCGAGTCGATGACCGCTACGAACATTAGTCTAATTCATATGCAGTCGTCTCACCTTGTATCCTTATAGCCCGCAATAGCTCCAAGTACTGCTTTGATGCGATTGGGATATGACGCTGGTCCGCCCGCTCTTCGCTCGTAATCCGGTGCGCCTTCCCCAAACCACCCGCTTCCCGGAACTCCACCTTGTGAAGCGTCACCTGGTAGAACAGGCTGAGGTCCGGTCCATCTCGGAAGAGTCGATACGAGCGCTTGTATCACTTTGGCATCTGCATCGAGTTGGGCTTGCCTTTGAGCCTGTTCAGCAGGAGTCGGTGAAGGTGGTCCAACCGGAGGAAGAGGTTGGGCTTGAGCAAGAGGACTGCGTGCGAAGGGCATGGCGGAAGGAGCTGGAGTCGGTTCTGGATCTGGGACGGAAACCGGTATCGCGGCGGGAGGCGATTCGGGTGCAGGTGCCGGTGCCGGCGGAGGGACTGGAGTTGTTGCATGTGCAGCGACAATATTCGATGGTGTAGCAGATTCCGCAATTGGCTCAATCACTTTTGCAGGCGGCTCTGCGGGCAGAGGTGTAGCGGCTTTGGTAGAGATGGCGCGGACGGTCTCAGGTAGCGGTGTAGCGGATTTGCTCGGACGACCAGAAACTCCTCTCTTGCCTTTTCTTCCAGGCTTGACCAGACTCAAGTGGTATGGATCGGTATGAGTGAAGACGCCAGCTTCGGCTTTGGTTGTCCATTGCTGATGTATTTGGTCCTACCTGTCAGTGCTGGTCGTGTTTTGTGACTCACCTCTATGCGTTTAGCGTCTTGCCAGATGACTGAATCCTCCTCGTTATCTGAATTGTGCATCAGTGAAGAGGGACCGATGTGAGTGATCTACTTACAATGCTTCGCATTGAGGAAGACGAGATGCAGCTGTTTGAAGAACGCTTCAGGGGTCGCATACGCTTGTGCCCCGAGTTGCGTCTGTATCAACCTGATCAGCAACAAGCGCGGCAAGAGCACAAATTACATGTTACGCAGTAAGGATCAGACAAGGATCACGGCGACTCACGGCTATATTGTCCAAGCACTCGGGCTCCGGGATAGCCTGATAGTAATCTTCGTATGTCTCTTTATCTGGTAGTTCGCGAAATATATCTGAGACCTTGCGGCTGCGACAAGTGCGTGTACGTGTCAGCATTAAACATCATCGAGATATGGAGAGTTGGTCATGAAACGTATGAATGAGACGATGGACGCTAGACAGCAACAGCCGAGCTCGACTCGGGTATATCACCCATAGTCAACCATCCTCAATATTGCGCCAATATGGTCATTTCCCATTCACGCTTGGGATCACGGCTCGGTATTGTTCACAGAAAGCAAACACTCACTTGCCATCTCTCGCTTTGTACACTCCCTCAAGGAGCTCCCTGCATGCTGACCACTGCTGTTCACTCAAGCCTTTATCCTCCACTAAACCTGGATATGTCGCCGGGAGGGGGAGTGACGCGACGCGTTGTCTCGACGAGCCAGCTTTGCGCGGTGGCATCTTGGTGATCGGGAGCGCTGACTAGTAACGTGTACCAGAAACGATGTATATATACTCCTACTGAAAGACTTGATGCATGATACGCGTCTCTGCATGCATGCAATAATGTTGCTAGACCTCGAGTATCCATCACAACAACAGATCACATATCTTACGTGTTATTATACCCACCAGACAACGGGATGGATAAGGATACATCCGCGTTATCAGCCGCCGGTCTGGGCCAATTCCGGAGTGTTGCTGTTACTGCTCGTGTTTTCTATTTGGTTTCGTGACATGCTCATGTTTACGGTTACGCTGTTCACGCTGCTTCAACTCACCACCTCCGCTCACCCCCTCCTTGTATCTCTTCTCAGTCACGGTCAAGTACCATGCTAGACCACGTATCGATCTCACACCAAAGTACGTGCATTCACCTCGCTTCTCCAGCCATGTCAGCTCACTAATTCACTCCACTCATAGGCGGCCTCATCTTATGGTCCCGCTCCTTCACCCCGACCTTCGCTGCGCTCACGAGCTCCGCCGCGTCGCCCGTTAACGCCCTGATCAAAGAGGCTTTCATCGAAGGGAAGACCAGAGGCGAAGATGATGGGTTTGAGAAAGATGGGTATAGCGTGAGGTGGACGATGGAGAATGGTCTGGGACTAGTATTTGTCGTGCGTCCATCTTCTACACCCATGACGTTGAGCTCACGCGACTCATTTCTGATTTCCACAGGTGGTCTTCCCCGCTTTACTTCCTCTCTCGTACATTCCCGACCTGCTGCAACGCACAAAGCAGCTCTTCATCTCCCTGTTCCAACCATACTTACAATCCCTGATCGATTCCCTCACGTCTGGCTCACTGGCCTTGACTTCCGCCTCGGCGTCGGCTCTGCAGATAATTAAGCAGAAGATTGAGCAAGAGAGATGGGAGGAGATATTCGATCGGTGTCTCAAGAGCTGTGAGGGGGTGAGTGCCAGTCCCTCCAGTGTCGCAAAAAAAGCACGCTGATCACGCGAGCAGCCAAAGAAGACGAGTAAAACGCCCATTGCACTGCACAGACAAGCGCAACTCAATGCAGCGTCAGAAGCATCTAGTGAGCTATAAGTCCGCACTCTTTCAGTGCGCGTGGATAGCTGACCGTTCAACTCCAATGAAGCTCCAGCACTGTCGGATGTAGGTGATACGCCCTTGTCTGC
Source organism: Cryptococcus sp. GC_Crypt_3 (assembly GCA_026538395.1). NCBI lineage: Eukaryota > Fungi > Basidiomycota > Tremellomycetes > Tremellales > Cryptococcaceae > Cryptococcus > Cryptococcus sp. GC_Crypt_3. Next base: position 97,937 of record JALPCB010000027.1, read on the forward strand.
CGAGGAAATAGCCAAGAATGTTCAAGCTCTCAAGACCAAAATAAAGGGCGGAAAAGGCAAAGGCGGGAGGGCTGGGAGAGATGGGTGAGTCAACTGAAACTTCTCTCTCTTGACAAGAAGTTGACTCTTTCGTTATAGTGCCTCGCCATCCCCCTCACCCTCCCGTAAAGCCTCTTCAAGTGCATCCGCCAAGCTGATGCGCAAATGGGGTGACTCACCGGTGACAGCAGAAGACATGGCTGCACTGGACTACTCGTCTCAACCTACGAACGGGTCGTCTTCGTCGTCGGAAGTGACTCCTGCAGTCGACACAGATGGGCTGGTTTCTGCTGAAGCGCTGGGAGTGAGAACGAAGTCGGGAGCGTACGAGGTGGCGGATTGGGACTATAGACGCGGTCAATCCTCAGCGGAGGATCTGCCAAGTGAGGAAGATATCTTGTCGCGGGGTACAAAAACGTTAGCGATATCCGAGCAGCCCAAGGAGGAGAGTAGCACCTGGAGTACCATGTTCTCCAGGCTTACGGGCAAGAAAACGCTCACTGAGGAGGATCTCAAACCGGTTTTGGCGGAAATGGAGAAGCATCTAATGAGCAAGAATGTGGCGAAAGATATCGCGGAGAAGATGTGCGATAGCGTAGGAGCGGCTCTGGTGGGCAAGAAACTTGGCGGACTAAGCAGTGAGTTTCATCATTGCATCATACGGCGCCTGTACTGACATTATACGTCAGGCATCAAGTCAGAAGTGCAGAGTGCGCTCTCTGCTTCGTTGACTCGAGTTCTAACACCCAAGACTTCGACAGATATCCTGCTCGATATCCAGCGGAAACGATCCGCTTCGTCATTCGCGTCTCCAGACTCCCCTCCCGATCCGTACGCTATGACTTTTGTCGGCGTCAACGGTGTAGGGAAATCAACCAATTTATCGAAAGTCTGTTTTTGGCTATTACAGAACGGTCTCCGAGTTCTTATTGCCGCTTGTGATACGTTCCGATCAGGAGCGGTCGAACAGCTTCGCGTTCATGTGCGCAATCTGGGAGCTCTCGGCGAGGAGATGAGCGAAGGAAATGGGAAGGGCGGAAAGAAGATCGAGTTGTATGAACGGGGTTATGGAAAGGATGCGGCGGGTATTGCAAAGGATGCTATTGCGTACGGTGAGTGAGACCTCGTCACTTTGCTCGACAAAGAGCACTCACTCGGTCATTCGCTTCAACGCTGACTTGCCTGAGATATTAGCCAAGGAGAACCAATTCGACGTAGTCCTCATTGACACCGCGGGGAGAATGCAAGACAACGAGCCGCTCATGCGCGCTTTGGCCAAACTCGTTTCGGTCAATAACCCAGACAAGATCATATTCGTCGGTGAAGCCCTGGTTGGTAACGAGGCCGTCGATCAATTGAGCAAATTCGATCGCGCACTGAAAGACTTTTCGGCCGCTGGCGTGGGTGGCGCCGGGAGGAAGAGGGGTATCGACGGGATCGTCTTGACGAAATTCGATACTATCGTGGGTCATCTCTCACTTTGGCGTTCGTACGCACGCAATGTTCCGCAAAACCGACACAACAAATCACATTCTTGCGAGAACTGTATCGCTGATAACATCTTGATTGGGTACAGGACGACAAAGTAGGCGCAGCGCTTTCCATGACATACGTTACGGGCCAACCGATCCTCTTCGTCGGATGCGGACAGACCTATACTGACCTCCGACAATTACGAGTCGGGCATATCGTCCAGGCATTACTTGCGTAGGGCAAGCTTTCTGGTTTGCTAGTTTGTATGATTATACATCACCGCTACGAGCGGTATATAATAGCGGGATGAGAACCTGCTCCCGGTTTACAGCTCGAGTCAAATGACTCCCACTAGGCAATCGTCAACGCCTTTTTATTGAACATGAACGCTGACTTGATTTACTGATGGCTCATATCGCTTCCATATACAGATACGGATCTAACAACAAAAGTCTTGACCAAAGTTACCGACTCCGTTCCAAGCTATCTTATCCCATTCCACAGCGTCAAAGCGACATGACGCCGTTAATGTTCACTGTACCGGACGGCTTGACCCGTCATTCTTCCAGCTCCCTCTCCATTTCCCTCATCATCGCCCTTATACTCCCCATATCAGCCAGCAGCTCTTCTTCAGCTACTGCCACTTCTTTCCAAGCCTCTCTCGCTGCTTTTTCGTTTATGCGCCGTAAAGCCGTCTCTCGTTCCTGGAGTTTCTGGTAGAGACTAGCGATTTTCACGTCTTTCTGGGAATCTGATTTTTGGCGGTCCATAGCTTGAGTCGTGTTCTCAGCTGGAACCTCCACCGTATCGTGAATACGTATAACAGGTGATCGTGGAGCGTCAATCCCCTTTATGGCCACTTGAGCTTGCACTAGCCCGGTAAAACGGGATTTTGGCTCAAACTCTCGCGCAAATCCTGAGTTGCCGAACCGACTCCGCCCTTCACCAGAGACCAGATTCATCTCTGGGCTCGAACCGTCTTTGGAGGGGACAAGACACAAGGCAGAAAGGTTAGCGCTCGAGTCGGGATCGCCTTCTTCAACGACGAAGCTAAGCTCTGTATCTTTCAGCTGAGCGGTTTCATCCGCTTCCTTATCATTGTGATTTGCACTGTTGGATGCTGGTGATGGTCGTGGAAAAGGTGGGGTTGGCTCGGTTGATTGACGAGAATAAACTGCGCGAGCATTAAATCCCCTTTGCGGGTCGGACGGAGTGATTGGCGATTCTGCTTTTGCCGTAGGCCTACGGGCGGCGGTGATCTTGTGATGCGGTGCTTTAACAAGACCGTTGATTGCGCCCTTCTTGCTTGGGTTGTCGTGAAGTGGAATCGCTCGAGTCTTCCCGAGTGGACCTGGTCCACTTTGCATGGCGATTCTGGCGAGTGTACTGTGCCTATCAGAAGTAAGGGCATGTGCTGCAGGGACGGTACGCTTGGGACCGAGCGGCTGTGTAGTTTGTGTTAGCTGTGAAGATGATGACGAGGGGAGTCCAGTTGGGGCGGGCAGTACAGTCCGAGAGAGACCTAGAGTCGATCGTGTGGGGGGAAGCCGTCTGGGCGGAGAACGGTTGACTAGCGCTCGGAAACTGCCGTCGGTGCGGTCTGCTGTGGATGTGTTGGGGGATATGGTGGAAGGGTCGAGGAAGGATGGTGGAGTGGTATCAAGCGAGGCTCCAGTCGCTTGTCGTTTCTGAGCGACAGCAACGCCGGTTATCTGTAGAGAGCTGTTCAACGCCGGAGGCTGCTTAGCCCTGCCAGGCCCGCTAGGACGTAGAGGTACACTTGGGTTTCGGGATAGAGTCAAAGTCGAGCTAGAGACCCGGTTCAGTAAGCGAGAAGGAGCAGGGAGTCGAGAGCTCGTATTGCCTTTGCTATCGCCATTGCCCTTGTTCTCGCGGATGGTGGGGTTTGATGCTGCCCGGGGCAGACGAGAGCGAGTAGGGTCCATCTTGCTCAGTCGTCCTGCAAGCAGGTATCAGTAGTTGATGGTGAGAGAACCAGAGCATGTTGATGACTACGGCGTCGAAGATCCTGTAATGACTGCTATGCCAGCGAGTAGAGTATCACTCAACATTGATCAAAGGAGCAATCAACGGGTTCCCCGCACTATGATCTACTCCGCAACGACTCCGTACCCTCCACACAAACTCAAGTGCTCGAGTACACTTTGTCTGATGATGTTCGGCGACCGGTAACCCCGCATAGACGTAGTATGATCACGCTCGGTGCTGATCGATGACGCTATCGCTATCCCTATGGAACGTCTTTACAATGTCACCACACTGAGAAATCAGCCACGAAGCTGTCGACCAGATCCGAGGTGTTTTGATCCCGGTTCGTCCCTCGTATGACAAGTAACCCCCAGGCACAGCACTGCTACTAGCAAACAAGGAAAAACGCGCTTAGCCGTTGTGCTCTCGTGCAATGCATGCTGTGCACCATTGCACCATTACAGCTCATTACAGCTCACTCTCCACCAAGTATACTCAAGTACATCTCGCTCACCATCCTCTTCTGCTCTCAGCCTCGACGCAGGGTTGTGGAAGAAACACACGACTACTCCTGTCGTTGAAACGTACAAGACACGCAACACGGACACGGATACGAAAACGGGCACGTGTTGACGCTAATCCCTTCGGCGATCCCCTGTCGACACCCTCGGTCGGATCTGTATCTTCTCCTGTGGCCCTTGATCTGCAACTTGCCATCAACGATCTCGATACGCCGAGATACCTACGTTCGGCTTCTGTCGCCGGCATCGAACGAATTTGAATACGCACACACGCTGCTATCCATGTCACGCGCTGTACATATCTAGTTACTCCGCGTTTCTCGTAACGACCGTTCCCCGACACACTCTCTTTTACGCTTACGACCCTCACGACTGGGCTATCAATTGCTACGATGCCTGCCTCCACCTTGGCTCCGCATCTCATCACGCTGTTGAGCTCGCAACAGATCTCCTTGGACCAGGTAACGGATGCTATTGAAGAATGGATAAATTATCGGCGGGCAAAAGGCGATACCCTGTTCGAAGTGTCCGTCGGTCTCGTAGAGCTAGAAGATAGAGTAAGCTTTCTTCTCCGTCAGAGCCGAAACTCAACGCTTACACTGGAGTACTCACTAGACACCGCCGAATCTCGCCTACGCGTTTGACCGCGCACGTTATGTTACCAATGTGCCTCAACCGTCCAGTCTTACACCACCTATGGGCCCATTCCCTCTGTCCCGCTCCTCGTCGCCAGCAACGATACTGAATCACCTCCTATCTCAACCGCCGCCCTCCCTCGAACACTCTCGCGAAGTCATCCTGGAATATGTCCTGGCAAGAGAAGGAAAGCTCAGGGAGAAGAAATCTGGGCGCGGCGGGAAGGGCACGTTGGGCCGCGAGGGATTCGAAGATATCGGGAAACGCTTGACGGAAGTGGAGGAAGGATTGAAGAACGACGCTCCGACGTCACCTAAACAATATTCTCAGCCCATGTCGGCGTCTTCGTCACGAGACGCATATCCTACACCGAGATCACCCGACTCGCCTACCCTCAATGAGAATCAGCAAATCGGTTTGACCCTCATCCTCTCTCTGCGATTGTCTCTGTCGTACTTCTCACTTCAAGAGCTCGCCAACCAACTCCTGCTCCTGGCGCTCGGTGATGCAGAGCGCACGCTAGTACAGCATATCCGTAGGCGGGTACAAGGAGAAGGCCGATGGGGAGTCGGTAAAGAGCTGGATTATGTAGAAGGATTGGTAAGCTAGCTGAGCGCAGCGACAAGAAACGGGGAGGCTGATAACGTCTGATAGACTGTCACCCGTCGACCTGCCCTTCGGCCCGCTTTCCGCTCTGCAAAAGCTCGAACACAGCTTCCGCCCACCCCTACATACCCTATCCAGCTGCCTGCACCGTCAAAATCCGCTTGCATTAAGCTGATCGCAGCTCTAGCGAAAGAGTACGAGCACAGTGGACCATCTGCTGCTGCCGCATATATCCATTCTCATGTCCCTACAGGTGTGGTCGGTCCCGCAACCCCTGGATTCTCGCCTGCTCCGGATCGAAGCTATTTCCTGAGCAAGCGGGGTGCTACCGCCAGTCCCGGCACCCCTGCGGCTTACGGGAACGGTAGTCCTCAAACCCCATTCACTCCTCTTCCACCTTTGTCCCCCAGCAAGCCCACTCAACGGCCGTTAGATCCTAGTATCCTCGCGAATTACACCATGGAGCTGGTGGCAGAGTTCTTGACGAGAGAAAAGCGAGAACATATGCTCAAAAACAAATGGGCAAAGTCGGGACGAGACCAGCTCAGCAAAGAGCTCGGAGAGATCGAAGCGTCGTTATGCCTTGCATCAAAGAACAAAGCTACAGATCTGGCGCAAACTCTTCTTCCCATTTTCCTGCTATTACGGCGCACATTCGCTCTCCCTCGCTCCCCATTACCGCCATCGATAACCGAACCGTACATCGACATCCTGCCCGCACCCCCAGATCCCGATGACGTACCGTTCCGCGAGCCAACTGTCAGTACCACAACAGCGGCATTGTACGTCAACCCGCGTCTCAACGATTCAAGGGCGGAAGATGTGCTGCAAGAATTGATCGATAGCGAGAGGGAGAACGTGGAGAATGCGGGGGGTTCTCACGAGGAAGCGGCCAATTGGTTGAGAGGATTGATCGATAGTGTCCAGAAACGGGTAAGTCCCCGCAATCTCGTACTTTTCAATGAGCTGACAACGAGCAAAGTTCCCTGACGGGTCATACAAGGACGTCTTTGAACACGTGAAACAGGAAGTCGCCAAGCCGCCCCCAGGTGAAGCACCGCCTCTCTCATCTGGGGTATCGTTTGCGAAAGCTCCTTCGGTACATCGGCGAACAAAATCGTCTGCAGTGGCAGCAGGATCTGAGCCAGGCAGCCCGATGTCCTTATCTCTTCCTATCGTGGGAGGCAGGCAGCAGCATTCGCGATCCCTCAGCATGCCGCAAAGACGAGGCACATACGATGATACAGACAGCGATTCGGATGCGGAAGAGCGATTAGCAACTGCGAGACCAGTGATACAGCAAATCTCAACGCAGAATCTCGCTCCTTCGACATTGCTCAGTCCGACTGACATGGACGACAGACGGTCCAGCGCTGGCGCTTCAGGAGGCGGGTGGTGGGATGTTGTTTCGGCTGTGGAGAATGATCACCCGGCTCCATGGCATGAGAACTCTCGGTCGGCAATCCGAGATAGTACGTCGAGCGGTGCTGGCAGTCTCGGTGCTGGCAGTCTTAAACAGGATTTACCACTGCCGCCAGGCGCGGAACCTGCGACGATTGGCGTCGCCCTCGGCTATCCAGAAGTATCTCAGCTACAGCTCTCCCCGCCCACACCTCCTCGCGGCCCATCTCAGCGGTCGACTCCCGCGTCGACACCAGGTGACAGGTCATGGACGATTGATCTCGGTTCACCTCCCAAACAGCTTCATCCAGGTTTTGGCTATTCGCCTTCTGACCGGAATATCGCTCCGAATCAAAGACAACCGCAACCGCAATCACAGTCCTCAGAACAGCGACTACCTCCGCCTCCTTTACGCTTTGAGAAGCCGGCGACTTCGCCTGCGCAGATTATGGGTCGAACGGTCAGCTTCGGCGCCTCCGAGACGCCTTCCGCTCTTACGCCCCCGCCATCGAAATCGAAATTGGGCGGATTCGGTCGCTCGATGTCTCTAGTGAGAAGTAAAGGCAAAGATAAGGAGAACGAGAAGTCTTCCGTGTCCGGTAAAAAGGAGAAGTCGAAGGACAAGGACAAGGTGCAGAACGATCCAGGCAGATGGAACAGGGACATGGTAGCCAGCATCATGGGTGCACCCGCTGATAGGAGGTAAGCGAAGCGTAAGCCCGGGAGGTCGTGTGACATGGCACATGCTGCGGCATATTGGGTTGAAGAGTTCGTGCAGCTTGTATCTTGCATCTTGCATTTAGGACGTTGTGCCAAGCTGGTTGAGTCTTGCTTGTGTGCATGTATATACTACTATCATCATTACTACGAATACCATGCATAGACATGGCATGCATTGCATTACGGTAACATAGTCTGCGAAGTCTGCGCTTAGATGCCGTACACGGTCATGTTAGTTGACCGGAGTGATCGGGCCGAGCTACCGGTTTTCCGGGATGCAGGCTACACTTTGTTGCGAGTGTATCGTCATGGAGGTGGTATAAGAGAGAGCGTACCGTATATATATACGCTCTCTTCATTCCGTATTTATATCTCGCCTATTAGATAATCTCTGATACATACATACAATCTTAGCCCCTAAAATCCATCAGCAAGATGTCCAAGCCCCAAGTCCTTATTGCCGGTGAGTATCTCGGTCCATCATGTCGAGTTGAGTTGGAGAAGTACTGATTCGCGGCCCGTTTGTCTCAGCCAACCCCAAGACTGGTATTGTCTGGTCCAAGGCTGAGCAAGCCTCGAAGCTGGGTGCAGTCGCCGAGGTCCTCGTGAGTCTATCTTCCAACCTCCTACCTTTCTGCCTTGCTGCCTTGCTGCCTCACTCAATACCTCACTTCCCTGCGTATACGTCGGAAGACGTAGAATAACGCTGACATCAATTTGTGCGACGACGTAGGAACTCACGTCGTCCTCGCGAGAGGAATTTTTCAAAGATCTCGCATCAGGAGGCAAATACGCCGATATCGTCGCTATCTACCGTCATAACGATTCCGTCTCGGCAGTTGGCCTGTTCGACAAGGAATTGATCGAGAAGTTGCCCCAGAGCGTCAAGTACATTTCGCACAATGGTGCGGGTTATGATCAAAGTGAGTAGAGTGATCCAGTAGTCCACGTCGCTTTGCTCGTTCTCCCTTATCATTCATCTAAATCGCTTTGCCTGAGGCGAAGCACTTGTGGTGAAAGCGCTGACAACTGATTACTTGCAGTCGACGTCGCTGCCGCGACCGCCCGCGGGATCGAGGTGTCCCACACTCCCCAGGCCGTCGATGCCGCCACGGCCACAGTTGGCGCGTTCTTGGCCATCTCCGCTCTGCGTCAATTCTACCGCGCCGAGACCAACGTGCGGAACGGGAAGTGGAAGGCTGGCCTGCAGCCTGCTCGGGATCCCGAGGAGAAGGTGGTCGGGATCATCGGTATGGGCGGTATCGGCTCGGCTATGGCTCGCCGCCTGATCGCGTTCGACATGAAGATCATTTACTACAACCGGAAAGAGATCTCGCCCAAGCCCGATTTCCCCTGCACGTACGTCTCGGACGTGGACGAGCTCCTACGCCAGTCCGATGTCGTCTCCCTCAACTTGCCGTTGAACGACAAGACAAAGGGCTCTTTCGGCAAGAAGCAGTTCGACCTGATGAAGGACGGCAGTGTCTTGGTCAACACTGCTCGTGGAGCGGTGGTCGATGAAGCAGCCCTCATCGAGGCGTTGGAGAGCGGCAAGGTGAGTTCCGCCTCTCAGAGTCACCTCACAAGTGTATATATATGTGCTAAGCTGGAATTTCGCCTTTCAGCTCTACAGCGCAGGCATCGACGTGTACCCTGATGAGCCCAATGTCAACCCCAGACTCCTCGAGTTCGACAACATCACCCTCCTTCCTCACATGGGCACAGAGACAAGAGACACCCAAAAGAAGGTAAGTCCTGTTCACTCCTCCGCCAAACTTGCCGTCACAAACAACTCGTGAACGATGCGGGAACACGCGCTGATCTCTGATTGTACCCATAGATGGAGCTCCTCGTGCTTGATAACCTCGTATCGGCGCTGAGTGGGAAAGGCTTGTTGAACCAGGTCGCCGAGCAGAAAAAGTAGATGTCATGTCTATCGGTGCATTGCCAGGCTTCCACATGTGTACTCCGATTCGCAATATGCACTTGTATGTGATTCGAGGGCGAGCTGTATCATTTTGTACGCACAGCGTTTCTCAAATGCGACCAGCTGTCGATAAACAGGTGCATCTCTCATGACAAAAGCCATGGTCTTTGCTTCCAGAAACCATCTCCTATTACGTCCTCGTGGAGTACTACGACCTCTCCCTCTGTCCCCTCGTACGCTTTTATCCGCTTTAACTTCAAGGTGGATTTCTTCGCAAGACCGTATCTCGAATTGTCGTTTTGTCCAGCTGGCCCGTCCATGCTCTCGGATGAGTCCGCCGGTGTGGTGGCTGTACTTCCATCTCCGTCGTTCGCTACAACTCCGTTCGTTTGTGCAGATGCTGCGATCGAAGTATGCGACCCTGCATCGACTGGAGTAGGCGTGCTGGGACTGGTCACCACGGTCGAAGGACCTGCTTCTGCGTCACTGCTAGACATGACACTTTGCGCTTCCAGCTGGACCCGCACGCATATACTGCCCTTGCGATACATTGCCGGGAGGTTGTTGTAGTTGATGCCATACTGCGAGAACAGGAGCTCGTTCTTATCTTTGCTGTCGGTACCCTATGCATCGCGCACGACCATATCAGCATTGTCAAACTCTGTTCTGACACGTCAGGGCCGAAGTTGCGTCTCGACAGGCAGACAGTTAGACTGGTAAATTGAGCTTGTGTCGGATGGCTCACCTGCAATGTCTTATTTGCCTCGGTAGTAGTTTGTCCGCCCTTGACCAGAGCCCAGAACGCGGTATTATAGAGATTGTTGATATGAGCTGGACAAGGTGTAACTGTGATTAGTATCGTCCATAGATAGCGATAAAGATAAGAAATAGGTATAGACGTACTATCCGCTTGACGCCAGCTGAAGTAATCGCGCACTTCCTTCTCATTTGGGTAAAGTACGACGCGACTATCGAAGCTTGGTGGGTAGCGTAGTGGGCTCTGCAGGTAGGTCGAGGAGTGGAAGACGTATGCGGAGGTGAATAGGGAGACTATTGCGGAGTTGATCTTGCTACGGATCCAAAGCATAGCATATAAGATAGGCTTCTTTGTCGGAAACCTCTTAGAGCATGGGAGCGACTCACCTCCTTCGCCGATTGTACAGCTTGGTCGAGCGCCTCAGCAGGAAACTAATCGTACATCATTTTAGCTCCACCTCGGTCCATACGACACGGCCCACGCACCTATACTCGTCACTCTCCCCGAACGCCAATACGACATCTTTGAACTCATCCATGACCGTCTGGGCAGCTTTGTCCATCAAGTGCAGCGCACGTGGATCGTTCGGCTTGTCGAATGCGTGTGCGTCTGAGAATCTGCAGAGGATCGGGGATGTCAGCCTTCATCACTGTATATGTGGGAGGTGGTGCTTGGTGTAAAGCGGGTATGTCAATCTTCAACATGTCGTTGCGAGCTACGGATCGCGGTAAAGGTCTGTGATCGGCGGAGGCACGTCGCACGAGCGCTTCCAAGAGAGTGCTGACAGACGGACAAACATCGACTCACTTGTGGAATCCCCGTCCATCTACGCGCACAACGATATACGCATTGGGCATCAGCGGGTCGGGCAGCTCGAAATTGCGGACATATTCGAAGCGTGATTTGGCCATGGTTCCTATGCAAACTGCCAATGCCAATCCCTTTTGCGTTAAAATGAGGAAGCCAAGGTCTGAAACGGTTGACTGGTAAAGGACGCTCCTAAGGCAGATTAAGTCTGAAGTGAGAGAGCTTAGAGATGCGAACAACGAAGAGACCACAGCTGAAATCACCATCTGACACCAATGATAAAAGTCAACCTTGTAAACATTGTTCGAAATCTAGTTTCCCACGGTTGTCGTGCATCAAGCAGAAAATGGGATATTTCGGATGCACCGTTGCGCTTTTGCGCTTTTCTTCAGCTACTCGAGTGACAGTGATAGTACCTCCATATACTCATCTCTACTCGACGCCTCAATCACAAGCAGAGTCACAAAACCTCGCCGGCACCCTCCTTCTCGTTCGATAGTGACGGAGCGTTTGACATTTTAAACAAGCGCAGTCAATCATCCATCAATCTTCGCATCTCACGATCCTAGCCAAGGTCTAGCTCGATCATGTCAGTCTACCGCTCTTCCACCGCTTTACGCACCGCGTTCCCCACTGCCCACTGCTCTCAACAAACACGGATACTGGCGCGACAAGCCTCCACGCGGAGTTCCGGTTCCGGCTCCACCTCCTCATTATGGTTATCCAAGACCCACCTGAAATCTCCACCTGCAATCCCAGCACCGCTCGTCCCGACTTATCCTATGAGGGTGGTCTTATCGGACGGATCGACATTTACGGCCTATACTACCGCGCCCACACCGTCGACGAAGAAGATGACGCGGGACGTCCTGAATAACCCTCTGTGGTCGCCTGCGAGCGAGCGCAAGGGCTTGGGCGAAGGCGACGAGGGCCGTGTGGGCCGCTTCAGGAGAAGGTTCGAGGGCGTCTCTCTCGGCTCTGAAGAAGCACAACCTGCCTCGGGAGCAGAAGCGGGAGAAGCAGCGGCGGCGGCACCGGAAGCTGCCTTTGGCCAGAGCGATTTCGACTGGATGAGTGAGGGCGCAAAGGAGGAGAAAGTCAATGATAAGCAGCGAAACCCCACAAAGGCCGCGAAGGGCAAGGGCGGCAAGAAAAAGTAGTCTAGAGTCGTGACCGGTTGAGCCGTTGCGAGTGGAGTTGGAGGTTGGGCACGTCACTGCCCATGAGGCAGATCGACAACACAGGCATATGACATAGAACATATGGATGCATCATGGCGCATTACCTATCCTATCATCCGCTCAACGTATGAGATCAAACCGTACATGCTTGAAATGACCGTGACTGCCCGTACACCCCATCCGACTACCACTGACAGGGTACAACGAGTCTTTTCTGACTTGCTGAGTAACACCATCCGCTACTCGTCCTTGATGATCACCTCCGCGGGATCACGTACATGTTCCACGAGCAATTTGTTCATTCTAATCATGAATGAATGCACCACACATATCATCAGCTTGGCCGAATATGCAAAGTGAGGAAGAAGGCCTATCATCACTCACGTGAACATGTGCAGTCTCTCGGTGTGGAACACTCTCTGAAGCGGTGCGTCGCAAAGGATATATCGTCTATCCGAGGCATCTTGCAAATCTCGTTCTTTGACATAAGCCCATATTCGCTTAACGGTCTGCGGACGAGACAGCCGCGGAGCGTCGACGAGCGTTGCGAGGGCGTCGCTGTGTACGCAATAGTGTATCAGCGAGGGTTCCCACGATCTGGGACAACAGTGCAGCGCCTCCCCCATAGGTGGCACTCGGAGGGTTGCGGGATTGTGATGGTGGGTCCGCCAAGAAATCGAGAGGGAAGGATGAGCAGTTAGAGCAGGAAGAGGAGGAATGACTCCGCGACCCACCTAAGAATCAACTCCTTATTGAAATTATTATCCGGCGCCGCCCTCCTCTTCTTGGTGTCCGGCTCTTCGTCACTCCCGCTACCGACACTGGCTCTACTAAGCCGTTTCTTGCTCTTATCCTTGACTTTGCTAGCTGATTTCTTCTTCTTTTTGGGCGGGGCGGCATTCGCCCTCCGCGGTCGCGATCCGCTCGCCTGTCCGTCAAACTCCAGTTGTAACCTCCGCGCCATCTGGGCGTCTGTCTCCGCTTCGTCCACCTCGTCGCCATCTCCGTCCGATACCTCGAATGTCTGCGGGCGCCTCGGTATGGTAGAAGGTTTTTGATCTCGTTCTGACTTTACTGCTGGGAGCTCCGCTTTCACCGTCGCTGTACTTCTACGCAGAGCTTCAGGCTGAGAAGACGCAGGGTGCCCTTGCGCCGTGAGCGGGACGTCGTCGGAAGAAGGCGGTGAAGGCGGATTGGCATTGGCGGTCAATCCATCGTATATCTCGCTGATCTATAAGAACACAAAAATTCACAATCAGCTCTCAAAGCCTCCTGGTGAACTCGTGGTCCATGCGAAGTACCCTTGGCCAGAGACGCGAGATCACTCACCCGCTCATCGATTGCGCTCCGAGCAGCTTTGATGGCTGCTTCATCCTCGCCTTTGGAAACGAGCTGTTTCCTTACTGCTTTGGCCGAGCTGTAACCGTTCGCCATCTTCGGCATCAGTACAAGTTTTCATCACAGCAGACGTAAAGCCCCTTGTGATAGCATCGGAGGGCGAGCGCGGCTCACACTGTAGATAGATCGCTGGAGGAGAGGATGCCCCGAATGATAGGGACGAGCCTCTGAGCGTACTATATCAAACCAGCGATTAGCTCCGTATAGCGACACACTGTGAACGGGCAACGGCTATGACGGCGATGACGAGATAGCTTCGGTGTCACATGTGAATGCTTCCACATAAGACGCTGAGCAATGGTGGCGCGGCAGGAGGTGCAGCGCGCAGTATCGTTGACTGTTGTTATGTACGAAGCCATACCCGAAGAACGACTCACGGAGTTGACGTCCGTCATTTTCCCTTGTCTCCTTTTGTACAATACACTTCGCTGAGACAGAGGTCGATACACGTCGCGCGCTGCACAACTTGAGGATGGTTGATTGTCTATGCACAGTATACGGAATGTAGTCGAGTTTTCGCACGTTGTTTGTTCAACACATGTGATGGCTGATGGCTAATGGCAATGGCAATGGTGCTGACTCCGAAATCTAACCGGACAAGTAAGTCATCGGTCTATCCGGAAGTGGCAGAAATGTCCGCCGCCGACAACGACCAGGCCAGAGCAGTGTACCGACTCAAGGTGACAACAACAGCCATGGGTGAAGAACGTATGCATACAAATGTAAGATCAAGTGACAAGCGCACACGCATGCTTGGTGTGCATGGTTGACAGACAAAAAGACCAGTACACTACAGGAAGAAGGTACGCCTGGACACCTCCATCTTTGGCTATAATGTTTCCAGCCATCAGCCCCTTGCCTTCAGTCGAGATATCAAAGCAGCGAGAGCAGCGAGAGCACTCAGGACTCACCTTCCACTTCCACTCGTACTCCTGATCGTCGTCCAGGGCAGGAACGTTGACTCCACCGGCCTTCTTGGCGTTAGCTGACGGCTGGCCAATCTCAGCCATAGCCTCGTCCTCGTCCTTCTTCTCCGATGCGTCATTCTCGTCAACTTCGCTGGCGGCATCCACATCTTCACCATCGTCGTTCTCGCCCGTGGGCGCACGGCCATCTGCGGCTGTCACTGATGGAAGACCCTTTCGCAGCCATCTCAGCTTGAGCGTGAATCGCGGTCCGATCTCTTGCAGTTTCGCAGATGTGGGAGAGGCGAACATGTATCTGCGCGAAGTGCACAGCAACAACGAGATTCATCAGTATCGGTTCCATACTAGACGTCTCACGTCCATGGCTCATATGGACTATTTTGCTCACCGGTGTCGTCGGAAGAACAGGAAATCACGCTGATTGTGCAAGGTAACGACCTGTCTGCCGCGGAATTGAGGCTGGGGTGGGAAGAGCGAGCCAAATAATCTTCCGACGCTGTGACCGAGCAGGGTGGAGAAGTTGTTCAAAATGAGCTCGGCTATGATCCAAACATTCAATCCGTTAGCACGCGTTCATTGGCTCTTGCTCAAAGCGGATTTGGATAGCTCACGAGAATGAGGAGAAGGTCTCGCGTGTCCCTATTTTAAAGTCAGCTTCGTACGCAAATTACGTGGTCATGACACTCACGTGAATCTGGTTACTGAGAATGACGCTAGACAGCTTGAAATACGCCGTAGGGCCGTTTGGCAAATTGACAAGTGTTATTGCGTCTATGCAGCCATACAGCCGTTAGCAATCTCAACCCTCTCGACAGTCGATATGACTGACTAGGGGCCTTGTGGTCCTCGTTCACGACTATCAAAGCTTCGTATCCTCGCTTTCCGGCCCAGCGGGCCACCCGACCTATTTCGAAGCCTCTCCCCTTCGGTCTCTTGAAGAACGACCCTCCGGGGAAGATGTTTTTCAGGTCATCGCAGAAAGCGTAGGTGGCTTTACATGGGCCCGGGGAAGTCGTTATCATGACTTTTGGGGGTCCGACCGGTGCTTGCTCCTCAACTTGTGTCTCCTCCTCTTCCTCCCCCTCCTCCTCGCCGGCTTCTGCTTCCTCCGCCTCCTCGTCGTCCTCATTCACTTCCTCGTCATCATCGGCTACATCAGTCTTCTTGGGTCTCGACGGTCCAGCTTCGGGCATGTCCTCGTTTTCGTCCTCCTCGTCATCGTCATCTTCTTCTTCATCTTCGCTGGTTTGTTCTGGCGGTGCTTCGCCATTGACCATCCGACTCGCCTCTGCTGCCCTCTGCTCGAGCTCGCGCAGTGTTGCAGGGTCCGCGGTGAGGTACGAATTGGAATCGAACAATCTCGTGTTGTCCAGCGTACGCGGTACGTTCTTCGCTAATCTCTCGGCTTTCAGTTGAGCTCCGGTCGTTTTGTCCTTTTCGGCTTTCTTGAACTGCACGCCAGACGCACTGCATCAGCTGACGACACAACTTAGAAACCGGATTGAGATTAGGACGCACCTCCATACGGCGCTTGAGCTTGACTTGGCCCTTCTCCCTCTTGGCCTTGCGGTGCTCCTCCGACCGCTTGAACGCATTGGCAATTCTCTTATCCTTCGGCATCGTGATGCAGTCTTGATCTTTCGACTAGCTGAATGGTGATGTTGTTAATGTAGTAGAAGCAGATTGTGCGCAAAATCAAAATACAATTACAGCGTCTCGGAAATCTTTGCGCTGAAGTGGAGGTTGGGCTACAAAATGGGAGGAGGCAAGAAATAAGGATTCGAGAAAATGATGAAAACAAAAACAGGCCTATGGTCCAAGCGCAAGCCCAAGCGCGGTTGACGCGACTCATTCTGCTCATATACAGTATCAACATTACTCGAGTACACAATATTTCTCTCTCCCTTTCCTGCGACTGCGGAAACGACATACTGCATCCCAAGCTAGAGCAGACGCAATCTATTATGCCTTCATTGCTCACGTCTAGAGCACCGAGCATCGCTCCGAATGGTAATTCAAGTAACAGCACACAGCGGTCCATGTCCCGCGTCAACTCGTTCAAGAGGGACTGGGATGACGATGTGCCCCTCAAGGAATCTTCGGGGGAGTTCAAGGACTGGAGTCCTAGTCCTGAGCGGTGCGTAGCTGCCGAGTTGATATTTCCTCTCACCAGGTATGCTGACAGTTACGTCAATGCCCGCAGAGTGAAGAGGAAAGGCACTTTGCCGCCCGTCGCATCATCGTCTACGAGCTCAACAACTACAGCCGAGACACCGGCAGAAAGACGGCGGAAAGCGATACTCGCAGCGATGAGCCAGAACACCGCGCCGCCAGCTGCGTCTTCCTCCACATCGGCGAAACAGACGTTACCTCCCATCCCATCGACATCCACCAGCTCATCCTCCTCATCTTGGACAAATGTCCTTATACCGCCTCTCAAGCCCGGTTCGCTTCCTCTCGCTTCCTTACCCAGCCTGCCTGCCTCGTCACTCACCAAACGATCCCTGCCGTGGGAAGAGGAACACGCGTGAGCTTCAGGTTCGACCCCTACCCAGTTTTTCAGGAGCTGATATGTGTATAGCACCGCCAAGAGAGCGATGTCGCGAACCAATTCGGCGGGAAGCGGCAAAACCAAAGCCATGTCCAGCGGTCCGAACTTGAACATCGCGCAGCGCATATCTCTCAGTGACGAGCAGAAGAAAGTACTCTCATTGGTGGTGCAGGAGGGAAAGAATATCTTCTTCACTGGAAGTGCAGGTGAGTACCGTTAAACCCAACGAACGCCGGAAAATCAGATCTCATTGTATATGCCTCGTCTCAGGTACCGGTAAATCTGTCCTACTTCGCGAAATCATCAAAAACCTGCGCAAGAAATTCGTCTCAGCTCCAGATGCAGTCGCTGTCACAGCTTCAACAGGTATTGCTGCTTGCAATATTGGCGGTGTCACTTTACATTCGTTCGGAGGGGTCGGATTGGCAATCGAGAAAACCGATGTGCTCATTGGAAAGTTGAAGAAGAACAGGAAGGCAGCGGCGAGGTGGCAGAGGACGAAGGTGCTCATCATCGACGAAGGTGAATAAGCTCCCCGCTCGCCATGCCGTTCCAAGGCTGACAATGTTGCCTCACAGTGTCTATGGTAGACGGCGAGATGTTCGACAAATTCTGCAAGCTTGGCCAGATGATCCGCAAAAATCAAAAGCCATTTGGCGGTATTCAGATCATCGCGACTGGCGACTTCTTCCAACTTCCGCCCGTCACCAAAGGCGGAGCTACGCCCAAATTCTGCTTCGAAGCGGAAATGTGGCAGGAGACGATCAGTATGTCGGTGAATCTAACGAAAGTCTTCAGGCAAAAGGATGAGCGTGAGTAATCGTCCCGCAATACTGAAGAAAGGCATTAACAATAACTCCACCATTGCAGGCTTTGTCAAGATGCTCAATGAGATGCGATTTGGCAAGATGACATCCGAATCCATTGCGGCGTTCAAAGCCCTTTCGCGTCCTCTTCCATATGATGATATCGAGCCAACCGAGTTGTTCCCTCGCCGAGAACAAGTGGACCGCTCAAATACCACGCGGCTCAATCAACTGAACAAAGATGGGTGGAGCTACGTCGCCTCGGATGGGGGTGCAGTCACCGATCCTATCCAGCGCGAAAAGCTACTATCCAACTTTATGGCGTCACAAATATTGGAGCTCAAGATCGATGCGCAGGTCATGCTGATCAAGAACATCGACGAGTCTTTGGTGAATGGATCAATGGGGAAAGTCGTTGGTTTCACGCACAAACCGCTGTATTTCACGAATTCGAGCGGCAGATGGGACTCTGATGCGGAGATAAGGGACCTGGATGAGGAGGAGCAAGCCAAAGCTAGAAAGAGGAGAGCAGACTGGGAAAGCAAGCTGGCAAACGGGACCAAGCCTTTCCCTGTCGTCACGTTCAAGGTCCCTGGTGGAGGGTTGAGAGACATGCTTGTGGAACCAGATCAGTTCAAGTCGGAGTTACCGAATGGAGAGGTGCAAGCGTCACGAAGCCAGTTGCCGTTGATCCTCGCTTGGGCGATGTCGATACATAAATCCCAAGGGCAGAGTGAGTGCTGTTGTTGCTGTGCATCCGGGTATCTCTTGCTGAAATACTTCGATAACGCAGCCTTGGAGCGTGTCAAGGTTGATTTAGGAAAGGTATTCGAGAAGGGCCAGGCATATGTCGCGCTGTCCCGAGCGACATCGCTGCAAGGGCTGCAAGTGACTGGCTTCAGTGCGGAGAAGGTGAGTCAAGCGGCCCAATTCTTTGGGAAGCGCTGACCGAACACGACGAACCTGTAGGTCATGGCGCATAGAAAGGTCGCGCTGTGGTCAAACACCCTCAAAGACCTCAACTCGTGATGGAGATCTGTCCATTCACGCTTATTCCCTGTTTCCATGTAATATGTTGTACTGCACCTTCTGCATACGCGCTGGACTCAGTGCTGCTCCATTATAAGCAACGTCGGATAACACCTCCGCATGTCTTCTGTCCATAAATCCCAGTCGAAAGACCACATATGCATATGCTCGTAGGGTCAACTCGCGCTGCTGCTGATCTGTATTCTACAATTTGGTCCGTCCAGTCTTATCGCGGTTCAAGTGATTTGACTCTGCTCTGATGCTCTGATGCAGTGTACGACGCCATGAGAACATAAAACGATCTGTGCAATCAAGGACTGGGTGGCGTTTTACCTCGGAACCCTATGCCAAGCTCTCATGACTTATTACTTGTGGTGCCTGAACAGTCTGAATAGTCGAGTAGTTCAACTTATTTTATTTGCCACTGGGTGGCAACGCGTTGAGAGTGTGAGAACAACAACAACATTATTGTGCTATCGGATCTAAATGGACAATAGACTGGTATTGACGGTCGCGTCTATGCTGCGCCTCTGTCGGCGTACACATCGACAAGGCTGTGCAGCGACGTAGCGACGCAGTGATGGATCACAAGACCATAGCATTGCGACGGTGGTCTAGCGTGACGCACGGGCCTGACCCGCTCGAACGCACAGATCGCCCTTCTGCTTGGTGTTCAGAGTATGAAACGCATCAGGCTCAGGCATCAGGCATCAGGCATCAGGCATCAGACCCTTGTTCTCCTTTATCTTGTTCGCCACCACTGAATGCATGAACGCTATGAATGCTATTGATCAACTCCAAGGGCTCCTGCACACACTGCGTATACTCGTACAGCAACATTCCTTTCCTTTCCCATCCTTCTTCTCTCTTCTCTCTGTTTCTATCTCTTATACTTTGTCACGTTACTCTGTATCGTCAATTGTCTGTCTCTAGCACCAGCTCTGTTACCACATTCATTCAGACCTTGCTCCAAAGCTGATTGTTCCTACTCAATCACTCGTCCAACCTTGACCCCTTCGATCAGCACCATGTCCGTCGAACAGACCCAGCAGGTGAGTAAAGACCAACGTGACATTCCACTCCTCTCCCATCCATTATAGCTAGTGCCGTGTCGACGTGAAAGCGTGTCCCTCTTCGTTCTCGTCTTGTATTTTCCACGCACACGCACACACAGACACACGCTTTGTATAGAAAGCACTTTACGCGACCACCTTACCCGCCTCCTCATCAAGGCAATCGAGGCACTTGTGCCCTGCCTTCACTCAACCCACAACCAGAACTGAATACCTCGCCATCCTTCTACCCGTTTTCTTTTCCCACACCTCTGACCTCTACGCGTCTGGCTGCACTCTGAAGTCTAGAATACAGAATCTAGACCAGCCCACCATCACATTTTCGGCGAGCAGCTCGAGCCCCTTATCTCTCTGTGTTTCAGCGCACAACTCGTCCGTCTCCTTTGTCAAGAGTCCAGTTCCTTTCAACCTCTATCTTCTTCTACAAACAATTCACCATCTCTCTTCAGCTCTCATTCTCTGCCTCTTCTCTTCTCGCCGTGTCCAAACCATCTCTCACGTATCTTCAACGACCTCTACTGATCCAACTTTTGCCCTTCTTTCCCTCTCGCTTCCAACGCATCACGCACAAACCCCTTTTTCCTTCTCGTCACAATCCCGATCACGATGGCTTTACTCGACTTCATCCCATCACTCTCATCCGCAAACATCGCCGCTCACGCCGCTGCGCCTCCCCCTCCCCCACCTCCTGCTGCTCCTCTCGAAACCGTCGATGAACCTACTACGGCTGAACCCGAACCGGAACTCGAAACCGACTCGTCGCCTGCTCTTGATACGTCCGTTCATGTGGAACATGTACCCCAACCTGCGCTTGACATTGTCGACGACGCACCCATTGCTGAACCTGCGCCCGTGATTGAATCCGCTCCCGAGCAGGCTGCAGTTGAGGCCGAAGCCGTTCCCACACCCAAAGAGGTCGAGGAGACTCTCAAGACTGACGCTCCCGTTCCTGAAGATGTCGCAGCGACCACCGTCGTCGAACCTCTCGCTGATGATGTGAGTGTTCCGCGGTTGTCAAAGTCATGATCGAAGATGCTCACCACTCGCCCACATTCTTCAGGTGAACAAGCAGCCCACGGTGACCCACGCTGAAGCTGGTACCGCTCATACCGAGGCCGACGCCGCAACCAAGGTCGACGGGACCGTCGCCGAGCATCTCCAGACTCCGGAGGCGAGCAAGCCTGCCGAGACAGCTGAGACTACTGAGACAAAGGATGAGAAGAAGGATGAGAAGAAGGCCGCGACCAAGGTAAGTGTTACTACGTCGTGCGATTTAACAATGCTGATACCATAGCAGGAAAAGGTCGAAAAGACCAAAGCAGAGGGCAAGGGCTTCTTCGCAAAGTTCTTCGGCAACAAGGAGAAGTCGCCTAAGAAGGAGAAGAAGGTCAAGACGCCCAAGGTGAGTTGCCATTTCAGGTCCGATCACCTAGCTGACCATCTCATAGGTCGAGAAGGCTGATCCCGCTGCCTCCGCTGAGGCCGCTCCCTCTGCGGAGCCCGCTGTCACCGAGGCCGTTGTCCCCGCTGAGCCTGGACCCGAAACGGTTGCCGAGCCTTCGAAATCGTCAGCTGGCGAAGTCGTCGCTGCTCCTGCCGCTGAGGTCCCAGTTGTAGCTGCCGAGCCCACTGCCGAGCCTGTCGTTGAGCCCACTACCAAGCCCGAGGAGGCCGTCAAGGAGACGTGAGTAATGTTTCACCCGCATGAATTCTCAGCTGATATTGTTGGAAAGCGAAACCACTGCTCCTGTTGTCGCGGACTCTCCTGCCACCGCCGAGGAGCCCGCAAAGGAGACCAAGGAGGAGGTTGGTGACTCTTGCTGTTCGTAGTGATTAGTAGTCTGACCGCTTCTGCAGCACACCAAGCCCAATCTCAAAGCTTCTCGACGACTCTCTGCTCGCTTCGTCGATATTTTCAAGCCCAAGAAGAAGGAGGGCGTCAGCAGCCCTCACGAGGAGGTGCCCAAAGAGGCCGCTGAGCCAATTGTCGAGGGCACTTCCGCCACCGCCTCTGCTCCTGCGTCCGAGGCCCCTCAGCTCGAGAAGCCCGTTGAGACTGAGCCACTGAAGCTGGACGAGGAGGTGAGGGATCTTGTTTATGCCTGAAGTACTTTTGCTGACAAGCTGGGTAAATATCTAGCCCAAGGCATCTGGCTCTTCGACCGCCGCTCCGGTCGCCTCCGCCGCTGCTTAGAAAAGGTCCCTTTTGGGTGCCTTCACACATTCCCCGTTTCTTGTATACACCTTCTCGTTTTCTTCTTATACTCGCACCTGCCCGCCTAATAAGAGCTTGTTACGTATAGCTCCTTCTCCACTCTTCCCGCTTCGATCAGCTACGTATACCTTTTAGCTTGATGAGCGCATGAATGTCTCGTCTCCTGCGTCGGTTGAGTGTACGAGTGGCATAGTTGTACAGGCAGGTGGTTGCGGTGATTGCATCTTATAGCAATCAAGATGTGTTAGGTCGCCAATCGTTGTGTCACCGCAAGATCATGCCAATACAGCGTCCACGTCTCCGTTCATAGGCGACAACGAGTTGGGCGAAGTATTACGTAAAGGACAGCGAACCTCCACTGTTTTTGCTCGGAGTGCTCGTTGCCAGTAATTTTCGGTCGTCAGTGAAATATCTTCTGCATACTGCATAGTGAACGATTCCAGACATTGTCAGCAAGATCAGAACCTCTCCGCGCCAAGGAATCATCGCCGAAGCCCCAGCCTAAACTCGCAACTGTCATATACTAGCCAAGCCGAACACCGAACAAGACCTCGTTACTCAGCTATTCATTCAGCTATAAAACACGGTGACCGCAACGACGATGGCCCCAGCTTCCGCCTCGAGACCCAAAACCAAGTCGGCGCAGAGGATAGGCTCGTTACTCTTCTGCCCGGCCTGCGGGACTTTGCTTGATCTGCCCCGGGACGACAAAGATGAGATTGAGTGCCATCAGTGTGGGCGGATGGAGCCCGCTTCTTGTGAGTTGCGGTCTCTGTTTCTCCTTTCTATCGTGATATAGGAGGGAGCGCCCATATTGGATGAGAGAAGCGAAGGGTTGAAGAGCTGGACTGCGGATCATGTCTGGATGTTATTGCTAGATCGCTGACTATAGACCTGCTATCTGTCTTGTCTTGTCTATCCTCTCTCCACGCAAACCAATCCACCCTCGCCCTGCTGTCAACCATGCTCTTCATATCGACCCCGACCTACGACGATCAACCACACTCTCTGCTTCCGTCAAATCGCACTGGCGCACTGGCAGCCTACGAGAACTTGCCCACCAAGACGTACTCCTCCCCCAACGCATTTCCTAGTTCGCTAAGAAGTAAAAGGGATCTAGTGCAGAATAAAGTCGACGATAGCGAGGCTGCCAAGGGCAGAGATCCAGTCGTGCGTCCATCTCCACTCTCTCTTTCTCTCTCTCCCCTCTCCTGGTGTGCTAATTCAATATCACGTCGTAGGCCCAAGAGAAATGCCAGAAGTGTGGCCATATCGGTCTCAGCTACAAGGAGATGCAGCTCCGTTCGGCAGACGAAGGCAGTACGATCTTCTACAAGGTGCGTCGCTCCCCTTACCGCAGCACGGGAAGCTGGAATAAGGCACATAACGATGAGCTGACGCTATCTCGGGTGGTCTGTAGTGCTTGAACTGCGGCGATCAAACTTCCACCAACAACTAGACCAGCTCCAGCTATCTAGCTTTGCTCACACACTGGCTGCTTCCCGCTTTTTGACACTCTTGTACTTACGCTCATAGACATTTGTACAATCACCACGCTCTCATACCCCCACGCATTATAACACTGCATATGCCATGCAAACATATCTATGATACACTGTGATCCCGTACTGACTGCTCTATGTCGAAGTCCTGGGTCTAGGCTCAGCTTCTCCCCGAGCAGCCCTCTTCTCGTCCTCTTTCTTCATCTCCTCCCATTTACCCTCCATGCGCGTCGCCTCTTTCTTCCGTCGTTGATAGACGACGGTAAAGGCAAGTATCACCATCCATACGAACATCCACCTGTTATCTCATCAGCAACAAACACAATGTCACAGAAAGTCAAGTGTGGGTGCTCACCCGAGGTTCACGGCAAAGTTCTGTGCGAGGTGGTTCTTCGTTCCGAAGATGGTCGATTTCGATGCGTCGACTAGTGGAGGATGACTGTTCAGTACACTCCGAGTCTAGCTGGCGGAAGACGGCTCACCCATATTCCACACAGGCAGGAGGTATCTGACGCACATGGCAAGATCAGCGCTGTTCGTCGCATACAAGTGTAGAAGAGAAGAGAGCCAGCTCACCCATATCGATAGAAATCAGCCATATCGGATATACTCAGGAAAGCCGTCGAGACCTACATCCCCCCAATACCGTCGTCAGCTTCTCTTCGACTAGTAATTCGGCGTGAAGATGATGTGCGCGAAAACGTCACTCACGTTCAATATAACCCAGAATATGAGGAAGAAGGGGAAGAATGGCCCCAGCCACAAGAAGAATGTCTCCATCACGAAACCCAAAGCAGACATCGTGATCCAGTTTTCCATCCAGTACAGTGGGAATCCACCGTACCCGAATTCTCGGGTGAAATTGATCTTGAATGCAAGTGAGACAAGGGCGTAGTTCAGAGCTAACCACCAGTATCCTATTGCGACGCAAGCACCACCAGCATAAGTATACGGTCGTACGCGGGATTTTGTAACCAACGAAGCAAATGAGGAAGCTGAGGACGCACCGATGAACGGCACGAAGAGCTTGACGACGACTTCGGAGGCCATGGTCAACGTTTCTTGGATCAGAGGTAACCCTTGGTTGTTCCAAGTCACCGAGATGAGGAAGGTGAACTATTCCGTCGTTATTTAGCTACCTAGCTGCTTCATCTCGAGCTTCAGTAGTGATGCGACTCACGATGATCAGGTAAACCGTTCCGACGGTAGTCGCGGCCGTGCCCTGCAGTTAGATCAGCACAATGACGCTGAATGTGCAGACGGCGGCTATGGTTCGACTCACCGCAAGCTGGTCAAACGGTCTGAGATTATGCGAATTATAGTAGAATGGATTGACTACTGCACCTGCCGCTGCACCAGCCGTCAAGACCGCCGACGCGTTGTTCAGAGCCAAGATCTGGCCTGCTAGCGTCGTGGCCGCCGCAGATGTGGCTTGCGTGATGAGTTCCGATGAGAGGCGTTGGACGTATTGGTCTGCCCCGTAGAAATTCCGCGCTTCTTCGTATACGAAAGTGATCGAGCCCGTCGGATCCCACGTTGCGCCCGCGGTCAAAGCCGCCCAGACACCACTGGTCGCATTGGCATTCACGATCAACACCGCCCACACATCCTGATTGAGCACTCTATCAGACGCATAGTCAAACGCGTCGATACCTTGTCCATCGGACGATAAGCGAAATTGCTGCAAAGTCGATTGATCCGCCTCGTACCATCCTAAATGGGGATCGGTCCGCATAGCGCTGTTGACGGCGGTCGTGATTGCAGGACCGAGGATGGCTGGATGGGCGGCTGTACTGGGTGAAGCGAGATTGTCGAGTAGTAGGACCTCGACGGAGAAATGCGATGCTCGGGGTATTTGCAGGTAGTACGAGCCTGCGGTTCACGCTCAGAAATCAGCTTCAAAGCTACTCGTTTGACTTTCGTATGATAATATGGAGGGAGAGAATGGACATACCAAAGTAGATGGAGAGGAACAAGAACATGAACACGGAGATCAACCCGAATGTCTACCCATAGCGCTTGGTCAGCCGAGCCATGCCATGCCAGACACGCTGTAAGGGACTCACCAGGAAAGTCAACTTAGCCCATTCCTTTCGCTGCCCCTTGAGGTCGGACGAGCGGAAATTCGTCCTGTCCTTGCCATCAGGTGTGGTCTTTGACCTGAAGACATCTTTGATTGAAAGCGACATTCGTGATTAGGTCGTCCTTGATCGAACTAGGACCTTTGTGCCAGAGTGTGACGGGTTCGATTTGGGTTGCCGACGACGATGAACGGTATTGCCCTCAGTGATAAGCTCGCTTGCTCTACTTGCTCTAATGCTTTTACAACAGATTCAGTATGTGCCCCGAGCTAGCTATCAATGGTTGGGCTTCAGCTGTCGAAGTCGTGACCGATGGTGAACGTCGAGCACCGATACTGAGCACGAAGATAAAAAACGGTATTGAGCCGATATCAACAAGAGTCTACGTCTGTCTGAGTTTCGTTATTGATGAGTAAGAAAGTAAGCCTGCAACATTGCGGCATGGCAGAGATACATGTGCCTAATCGGCGACTATCCCCTTGATGTCCGATGACGATGAACTGGTGTAAGCAGATATAGCTCGATCGGCGCTCGGCTTGCAGAATGTACAGTAAACAAGATTATTTGGGTTAGTACCCCTACGCCCTGTCGTGAGCTGCCGCCGCCGCTGGGATCTGGAATGGCCAGTGACGTCAAGGGCATCCGTAACCGTAATCGTAAATGTAATCTACGGCATCTGACCGCGCTTATTAATACTTTTGGGCTTTGATGTCGGCATTGGTGTGAAAGTTGGTAACGAGAGCAGCGAGCAGGCGAGCAGACGTCAACATGCACGATGAGTAAGATGGGCTCTTGATCAGCTTCTATCGAGAGCATACACATGCCGTCCACTCGTCTTGTCATTGCAGTCGAGCCGAAAACATCGCTGGGTTTGTTTCGATTTCGAGCATCCCTGTCCACATAAGAGTGTGAATTAACAACGACGAGTACGGTAGGACAAGCAATCATGTCGACGAGCCCACCTCCACCGCCCTTGGGCCGACCACTCTCTTTCCCCCATCCTCAACCGCATACCCGAGACCCATCTCACGCCGAACCCAATCCGACTTCCGCATCACCACCTGAACTGGCGGCAGGGGCAGGAGCGCACCAGCCATACACCTCTGTTCCTCTCAGACACGGTTCGTCCAGCTCTTCGCGATCACGCGGCTATGGCAGAGATAGAGATGGCGAGACGGACGATACCCATTCTCTAGCAAACACTTTTGGTACCACTGATCGACTTCAGCAAGGAAACCAAGGCGAGACGTACGACCATGATTCGCAAGGACATCCGGTCGTAGTCGGTGCTGGAGCTGGTGTTGCTGCGGCGCCAGCAGCAACACCAGCTCCAGCAGCTGAGCGATCGCATTCGTCAAGGGAAGATGATGGAGACTCGGCTACCATCCGCCAAAACTCCTCTTCATCAGACGATCAACACAATCAGCAATCGCAATCGGCTGATCTCGTCGATCCACCCAAGAAGAGGTTCGCCAAAGCTGGTGTTGCCGCTGCGGCCGCTGCTGGGGCTGGGTCGGCGGGTAAAGCGCTTTTGATCCGTGATCGTGGTGATGAGCCTGGAGCGAGGGAGCCGCGCGGTTGGAGGGATATCGAGATTGAGGATAAGCATGGGTTGTTCTCGAAGCGAACCAAGGAGGCGCGGTGGGCTGCTCTCAAGGTACGTCGTCGCCCGTCGAGCAGCGTCTACGGAAGCGATCAGCTGATCCGCGGTGCACACACGCACAGAAAGGCGCTGCGCTCTACGCCTTCATCACTGTTTGGCTCTGGATCTGCCTGCCGATCTTCTGGGGATCGACATACAATATCCTCTCGTACCTACCGAACCTCACGGTCCACGTCATTCCGCTCGACACGCCAAATGCGACATCGTATTTGAACGGACCGATGATCGAACAGTCGTACTACCTTGCTGGCCTGCCCAGCTCTTCCGTGCACTTAGGCTTCGAAGTGAAAGACCCGGCCGATTATCCTAACGGTCTAGGCGATGCGCAACAGAGTGTCTTGGCGCAAGACTGCTGGGCGGCGGTGGTCATCAATGCCAATGCTAGTTCGGCGTGGACTAACGCTCTTTATAACGGCGATGCGAGCTACGATCCTACGGGCGCCGTCACGATCTATTATGCTAGTGCGAGATTCTACCAGATCACACTGCTGTATCTGGAGGCGATCGTACGTTGCTCTTCGCTCGTCGTTCCCACTCCTACTTTGTACCACGCTGAGACTATAGCTGACACGCTGATCCTGGCAGATCACGGAGAGTATCAACAAACCGCTCAATACAGCGCGAGCCAACGCGCTCGAAGCATTCATCACAGCCTCAGGAACAGATACGACGCTGCTCACGAACGCTGCTGCCGTGCCCCAGGCCTTAGGGACCGCGTTTGGATACACCATCCACGATCTTAGACCTATATCTAATGGCGCATGGGCCGGCGCGGCGCCAATGGAAGCGAGCTTGATCTACTTTGTGCGTATTCTCCTCTGCTCTGCCAGTACAACCATGATCAGGTCTCACTTGCTTACCTCGCCGTTCATGTGTTCAGGTCATCTTCGCATTTTACATCGCCTTGTTTGGAGGCATAGCACGCATGAAATCTGGCTTGGGCAATCGACTCAAGCTCTCCAGTATGCTCAAGCTTCGTCTCGGCTGGCCCTTCCTCGCCTACTTCTTCATTGTGCGTTCATCTGATACAATTTCAAGTGTGGATATGCGCTATGCTGACTACCGTCATCGTGCCATTCAGTCATTATGGGAGACTCTGGTGATTCGCGCGTGGCAGGTGCCGCTAGACACAGTTCTGGGTAGAGGTGAGTACAGCTCGTACTCCTCGTACGACAATGCGAGTTCGATATTAACGATCTCAACCATTGTTTTTGTTCTGTTTCAGCCGGTTTCGTTGCGCTGTGGGCTCTCAATTACCTCACCATCCTGTCTGCAGGGCTGGCAATGGAGACCGTCATGGCTGTAGTGGGATTAGCGTGGTTACCGTTCTTCTTGATCTTGTGGATTATCTGTGAGTCGCTTGAGCCTTGGTACCCTTGCACATCTGTACGGCAATATCTTGGAGAGCTTACCGCGTAATTGTATTCACCTTTGCACGAGCAGTAAACATCAGTAAGCTACCGCTTCTTTGCCAATTTGAGAGAGCACTAGGACGTTCAAGCTAATGCGCGCATTCTAGCTTCGTCATTCTTCCCTATCGAGGTGATGCCGGTGTTTTACCGGTTCCTACGTTGGATGCCATTCTACCACAATGTCGAAGTACGTCTCTGTCCATGTAACCCCATCCTTCTTACCTCTTCTTTTTCCCCCCTCTCAACTCTCGTTATCGGTGAATGCGGACTAATGTCGTCGGTCATTTCATCGCAGGCATACAAGATCATCGCGTACGGGACCAACCTCACCCACAGACTAGGACTGCACTACGGCGTACTTTTCGCTGTCATTGGGGTCGAGCTTATCTGTCTTCCCTTGGCTATCACGTTCGAGCGGTGGAAGGCGGACAAGAACGCTCTCAAGCAACAACAGCAGAAGGAGCAGCAAGAGAAGGACGAGTGAGGCGTTTTTTTAGACCAGTAGAGTACGGACCTATGTACCGGAGTGTAGCGATGATCACTTAGAGTAGGATTATAATATATTGCATACCTCGAACCTCTATTGTCATGTATCCATCATATGAGCTATAGCTATCCCTGCGCACTGAGTCGCTTTTGTGTATGTCTCTTGAGTAGACTTTTAGTTGGTCGTCCGCCGAACCAGTGATCAAGCAGCCTAAAGCGCCACGCCAGTATAGTCTATCGTAATCGCTCATCAGCACCAAACTTTCAAAAGCTGATATGCTGGTGTGCAAGGGGAGCGACTCACTCTTGGCGCAATTGGCGAAATCAGCCCCGCTCAGAGCGTACGACTGACTAGCGATGAACTGATCAAGTTGGCAGAGACCTTTGTCCGCGCCCCAGGAGTCGTTGCATTCCGACAGGGTGTAGAGGGGGAGGACCGCGTCGTTAAGTAGCATTCGGACGAACGTGGGGGTGGACTAAAGCCATGAAGTGAGCGTGCTATCTCGTTAGCAGCTGTGCTGTACGATCCGCCTCAAGTACGCTACCATGCGGAAGAAGGGACGGATATAGGAAGAGGAAAGAAAGCAAGACTTACGTCCGAACTAGCATCACAGGTCAGACGCTCAACCACCAATCGCCCGCCCATAGGCGAGATCCTGGCACTCTGCCACGCTCGGCCGGAATCGATAGAGGCCAGAGTAACATTCCCATTGAAATCAGCTTGCAGTAAGTTCATGGCGGTGATTATGGATTCCAGGGCCGTATCGTGTCCGAAATCCAACATGATCGGTTGGTCCAGCGGGAACGTGGTGGACGACGCGTCGAGGGTGGTGTTTATCGAGCCGACTGGGATGGGGGTCGTGCCGTTCAACCTGTATCAAGCTTTAGCGGATGGTCTTTGTTGACAATCATCCATTCACCGTGTTGAGGTGTAAGAAGGACGTGTGAGAGTGGTCATGACTCACCGACCAATCATCTCTGAGACCCACCCGACCCCCCAGGCACTCCCGATTGGACCGCCGTAGCCAGCATTGTCTAAGGGGAAGTGTGACAGTCAACTTCATGTGCGCTTCATAAAATTAAGGAAAACGTGACTCACCAAACTGCGTAAGGTCATAAGCGTAGTTGTAACCCTTCCATTCCTCTTCGGTGAAGAGGGAGCAGATAGGGGACGGTCTCTGAAGGCGGAACGAGTCGAATGGACACGCGTTCATCAAAGCTGCCACGTCAGTAGTAGTGAGATTGAACTGCGAATTGCTCGACCATGTCAGTCGAGCCAGAAGTCAGTGCGCCAGGGATATCGCTTACGCCTTCCATGAGCGGTGAGAGTCGCTCGACGACCAGAGGCTGGAAGTACTTGTTGAAGATGCCGTTGGCAGTCGATGAGATGGTGCTTGATGCCTATCAAGTACCGCGTGTTAGCTAAACGATTTGATGGTCAAGGTTGAAGGTCAATATACTTACAGCACAGTTAGCAGAGGCCAGGGTCGAGTTGAAAGTCGACTACCGAATTCATCAGGTCACGCAGTGTTAGTAAAGGAGAGACAGCTCACAACCGAATCTGGAGTGACGAGCCAGTCGGACCTCGAGGCATAGTCTGAGCCCAGGAATCCAGCCAAGAATGCCTCGGCAGTAGCGTTGACCCGTTCTTGATCCTATCACATCGAGTGTCCAGCATCAGCTTTCACATGCCCTGCTTGTCCAGTGGCTCTTGGACTCTTGTGACTCACAGTAGACCGGACCGGGACGTTGGCTACGCCCGTCCAGTTGAAGTAGGCGTTGGAGGGGAGGAGGCCGTTGTATTTGCTATGATAGCAGTCAGCAAGAGAGGAGCTGGGTGGGGGAGAAGAGTGAGGAAAGCGTCTGGACTCACGCGAGGAAAGCAGTGCCGGCTGCCGTAGCCGACGCCGAGCCGAGAGGAGTCAGGTATTCTGCTGGCTGAGTCCAGTTCCAGCTTTGGAGGTATTGCAGATCTGCGTCGTCGCTGCGGTGCTCCCAGGCATCAATATCGAGCTACGAGCTACGTGCAACGAGCTGTTGAATTTTCGGGACAGAAGGATGCAGACATACGTTGTAAAAGCAAAAGAGGCATTGTGGAGCTTCGCCGCCACGGCCACGATGGCAGTATGCGTCCCGCCGCTCCCCTCTCGTTCGCCATGACGCATGTACATCTGAACTTGGTTCACCGTGCATCCATCAGGCGTAGAAGTGGAGCTGATCCCGTATGCCCCGGTAGAGGGGAACCAAGGCGAGAAGCCGCCCAGGCTCTGGAAGGTCGAGTGGGGCCATGAGGACGTTAGGTAGTCGAATGGTGCTACAGATGAGTCCGCCGATGAGGACGAGGAGGAAGAGGAAGAGGAGCGCTGGACGAGAGGGGACAAGGTGGGTGCTGCTAGCAGACTCGGGAGGACGGTCAGTAAAATGATCGCGGGGATCATTTTGAGTTGGAGTTCAAGATTTGTTGAGTGTGTGTGAGCAGACTGAGAGGAGGGTGGTCGAGTTGACTCGTACGGCCCGACGCAAGCTTCTTATATCACCAGTGAAATGCTCTCGGGCGGTCAATGACTGTCGGCACCCTAAAATTCGTTCGGGTTCCTACCGTACTACGGCCCGGCGCAAAGCCATGAGACAACCTGCAAACATGTCCGTGTCCGAGGTATCCGGAAGGAACGTCGTCCTGATCTGCTCACCCCGTACTGCGGTGGCGTCGATAAGAGCCTGACACGTGCATCGGCGCAGTGGGACTCTGCTTATGCATAATAGGTAACAGGTGATAGCATGACTGCTACACGTGTACATTAATGAAGATAATGGCCAAAGCCGTTGACGAACGAACGTGATCTCACAAGCTAATCTCGCCTCGGACTCTTTCTGCCCGATATCGATCGAGTAATGTTCACCATACCACGTGGCCAGTGTTAAATACGAGATTGCTGTATTCAGCAGTGAGACAATAGATCACCGGTGAAAAGATCAGTGATGCTGCACCTCTTCACTACTTGCTCGTAAACATACTGGTCACGCGAGCGAGACCACTCTGCCAAACCTCAGAGAGCAGAGCGACGACAGCGATGCTGCCCAAGCTGCTCAAGCAGAAGCAGCGCACGCGCAACATCCTCATCGGCGGCACCACATTTATCCTACTGCTCATAGCCCTTTTTCAAAACCCGTATTACACCCCGCCCATCCCCGAGTCCATCTCAACGGCGAAGAATAAGGCCAGCTCATATCTCGACCATTGGTCTTCAAGCTGGAAGCTTCTCGGCGAAGAGGACGAGAGTATCGAAGATGCCATTGAGCTAGATCAGGAGTATCCGGCGCATTCTTATCAGGATGTCAACGAGGGCTTGAAGGATCTCCAGATCCTCAATCAGAGGATGTTGGATGGGCTCACGGACTGCATGGACCAGAACTCGTGTGGGCGGAATCAGACCAAAGTGGTTATTCTCACTGGATATTGGGTACTGGATACGATGGTAAGTTGGCAAGTATGCGACAAGGGATGAGAGGGTGTAGCTGACAACTATCTAGGTGCTAGGCGGACGAGGAGGCGAGGGCGTTTGGTAAGTCATCCACTCAAGTACTGGATATTGTGCCAAGTGCTGACCCTCATGCAGGGTACTTTCTATAGTGCGTGTCCCGTTCATGCTGGATGAACTCCACTAACGATTAGCAGGTCAAAGCGCTTCGACAAATGGGCTATTCTTTCTTGCTCGCCGCATCCTATGGTATGTATGCTCTGTGCGCTCCCAATCAACCGCTAGTCCCAGAGCTGACCGATCCACTAGACGACGCTGCACGGCTGTATCGCGAGGTACCAGATCTGGTCAAGGTCGTGGCGGGCTTCGAAGTGTCCCAATGTACGGACGATGCGTCCTGTGTCAAATCCGAGTCCAACCCAGATGGTGTCCCTCGATGGAAACGTGAGCTATTCTCAGCACTCTTATGCAGATTGATACTGATACGATCGACTCAGTGTAAGTCATTGCTGCGATCGGCTGCCAAGCTTTTCTGACTTGCAGTACAGCTTCGACATGGCCTTTTACCCGTGGGGCGGCAACGATGGCGGTCTGGGCTGGCAGTGGGTTTTGCACGCAGAACGACCTGGGCCGTCGAACCCGGCGCACAACAACTTTCACTGGATAGGGTGAGCCGTCCCTTATTCTTATTCTACCTCCAAGTCTGATCTCGCTTCCGTCGTAGCTACTCATTAGAAGATCAGTGCGATCACTGGAAGACGATGGCGGACGACGTCGAATCGGCTCCGAACTCCGCATGGTTCTACTCGAAACAGCTTACCTGTAAGTTGATCTGCGTCGAGCGGTGCTGAAGTGCAGACGCATATTCGCCGTTCTCCGAATTTGCATGGAATCGGAGTTACTTCTCAATGGCGACCGACGATCTGAGGGAGTACGACCTGACATTCAGGGGAGCGTACAAGAACGACCCGGGCTTCTTACCTGTGAGTCACAATCTACATGAGCTCAGCTGAATTTGTGCAGGAACGGATAGAAGGCGGAGTTGAGATGCATCCATTGGCTGGGATTGACAACCTGGGCAAGATCGGACCCGTGGACTTTGCGAGGGAGCTGGCGCGATCCAAGCTGTTGATCGGCATTGGACAGGTGAGCCCGGGTCGTTATATATAGACACTATCGCTGATTACATCACTCCATAGCCATGGTTCGGTCCTTCACCGTGGCTTGGCTTGTGCTTGGTAAGTTGAACGTCATCAATGAAATGCCGTTCATGATTTCGATCGCTGACGTATCTCATCTCACAGAAAACGCCTTTCTTGAATCCTTTGAAATCGTGGAATGTGGACGATCCCGAGGACAGATCTCGTTGGTCGACTCAGCACGACGCTCTGGCAGGGTTGGAACCTCCGTAAGTCGAACCCATCTCCGAGCGACCGAGCGCGCAACATGTCGCTGCCATCGTGTCAATTAAGAGAGGTGGTACTGATTGACGTGCGCAGATATGTCTATCACGTCAAAGCGGGCGACTACGAAGGTTTCGTCGCCGCTATCAAAGAAGCGATAGTGTTTCCTATGACTGAGCGATACCTCGATCCTGAAATGACGGAGAAGGCGATGCGGTATAGAGTTGGTCAGCTGGTGGAAGAGGATTGGGAAAAGTTGGCTCGAGCGCGCGCAGATCAGCTCGAAGCTGAGGGACAGTCCTTGGTGAGCTTCTTACTCGTGCCACATACCATCGTCAGGGACGTATAGCTGATCGTCGCTCATACAATCATGTGTTAGGGCTGGACGTTGTAATACCACCATGCCATATTTGGGTTTTATGCATCATGTCATTGTAGATCAGTACTGCTGCCGTCCTTGTTCAGCGGCGTTCATCGTAGAGACTGGAATGAGGTGATCGAATAGGCTCACGCATTAGGCACCCGCTGTTCGCCCGATCACATTTCCGATATTTGTTGGTTTATGACTCATTAAGCGGATTCGCCTCGGTCGAACAGCGACTGGTAATTTACCGTAACTTTCAACTGGCCGTCAACGTGTTCTCGCTATCCGCTCTGTGTTTCAGCAAAAGGCCAAGGCAAAGCGGTCCATCTTCCTCATCCGTCCCTCCAACGAGGACGACCACCGGTAATCTCAAATCGACCTGCTAAAGCTGCTCAAAAGCCTGCTTACTTTACCTCGAAAAGCGAATTTGCTCCACATCTCGCGAACAAAATCGCAAAAGCACCAACTAAAAGACAACTACTGGTTCCAAAGCAACGACCGTCAACATGTCATCAGCATCTTCGCCCGCAGCGGCGCTGCCTACGCCGAGTAAAGTCGCACCGGTCAATGTCCCTACTCCCGCTAAAGCCATTCAGGCGCCGTTAAATCTCTTGGAGAGCTTCATGTGCGGTGGTCTAGCAGGTTGCGGGGCGGTCACCATCTGTATGTCTTCGCTTATCTCCTCTTTCCTCTCCTCTCCTCTTCGTCTTATCTGTTCTCGAGATCTTGAGCTCTTCTGCTCTTGTACTCTTGATCCCCTACACGTCGGTTTAAAGTAGTATCAAACAACGAGCTGATGTACGTTCAATGACACAGCCAACATACCCGAGACGATGAAGACGCGATTACAGCTCCAGGGCGAACTGCAGCGGCTCGACGCCAATCATCCTCGAGTGTACAAGAACGCCATTGACGTCTTTGTGAAGACGTGGAAGAACGAGGGGATACGCGGTCTGCAAAGAGGCTTAGCGCCAGCTGTGAGTTTCACCATCCACCAAATCAAGTTCGGAGCGGTATGGTGCTGATATATTCTTGGTATTGGCTAGTATGGATACCAAGTACGTCTCAGGTCTAGAGATGGCATCGCCAGTGACCAGGAGGCATATGCGCTGACCCCTGCGCCCGCGCGCAGATCCTGCTCAACGGTTCTCGATTAGGCTTCTACGAGCCCATCCGCCGGAGCCTGAATCGCGCCATAGGCCGAAAGCCGACCGAGGGCTTAGCCACGACCGCCTTGACCGCAGGAGCCCTGACGGGATGTATCGGGGGTGAGACTACATCTCTTTTCTCCACTATCGTTGATGCAAGACGCTGTACGCTATAGACGGTAGTGCTGACTCCGCATCGCGTATTTAGCCACGCTGGGCTCACCGCTCTTCCTCGTCAAAGCGCGGATACAAGCGTATTCCCCCGCATTGCCCGTCGGTGCTCAGCATTACTACAAGAACTCATTTGACGCCTTGCGCACCATCTTGAAGTCGGACGGGATAAGAGGTTTATGGAGAGGTGTCAGCGCGGCAATCTTGAGAACAGCTATGGTGGGTCAGACCCTCCTCCTTGCGCGTTTCTTCGCGAAATGGCTATATGCTGCGGTTCCACCCGCGATGCTATGGCTGACTATCTATATTGCATCACTTTAGGGCTCCTCCGTCCAATTACCCTCGTACAACCTCGGAAAGTGGTATTTGACCGAACACGCGGGCATGGCCGCGGACAGCCAGGCTACGTTCTTCCTTGCCAGTGCATTATCAGGTGTCTGCGTCTGCGCCGCGATGCAGTGAGTGGTCTCGGACGACTCGTTCCAAATCTTTGATAAGGCAAGAAGGGCGTTGCTGATCAGTTGTAACTTGTATGATAGACCGGCTGATACTGTGAGTGATGTTGAACAAGCGATCATGTGATAGTTATTGTGGCTTATGTGCTCATACAATGACGTCCGCAGGTCCTGACACGGATGTACAACCGTATGTATCTCTTTGGATCTGACCGCGTACACCGTATTGTCCGACGATGCTGATGCTCGCTACGCAGAAAATACCGTCAAGGACCCCATCACCGGCAGAGTCAGAGGCGCGCTATATCAGAACCCTATAGATTGTCTATGGAAGACATTCAAGGCTGAAGGTATAGCTGGGTGGTACAAGGGTGAGTCACGTTCATCGATCGCGACAGATCCCTTGCTCGCTAGTTTGCTAGCTGTTATCGTAGTGCGAAGCTGATCATCCCCTTCACTTGGTTTCATAGGAACAACGGCGCATTTCTTACGTATCGCACCGCATACCATCTGCACCCTGGTCTTCAACGAGGTGAGCGGTC
Source organism: Cryptococcus sp. GC_Crypt_3 (assembly GCA_026538395.1). Taxonomy (NCBI): domain Eukaryota; kingdom Fungi; phylum Basidiomycota; class Tremellomycetes; order Tremellales; family Cryptococcaceae; genus Cryptococcus; species Cryptococcus sp. GC_Crypt_3. The sequence goes on from JALPCB010000027.1 coordinate 134,698, forward strand.
CGCGATCTGCGATCCGAGCTTGCTACTCAAAAGAGGAACAAATCTAACCCCTGTTTTTGTAGTGGATCATGACGGCGTACAAGAACTATAGGGAATGAACGAGCGACTAGGGACGAGCGACTAGCATCGAGCGATCTCTTACACTGAGCATTTGTTGGGATGTCAGACAGCAAGGAAATGGATTAGGCACCAGAGGCATTATCATACGGGACATTACCTGCAACGCGCAAAGCACAATCTTGGCATGTCGTATTGCATTCTGCATCCAATTTGCATAGCTGTATAGCTGCGTAGGCATATACAAGATCCAGGTCGTCGCGCACGTCACACGTTGCTCAAGTTGGAGAGACTACGCCCGTGATGTCTGGTGCTCGAGATCTACATCTTTGCTTCGTCTCCGTCGCACTTCACTCCGGCAGCGCGACTCCCCTAGTCCACCAGCGATCTCGCCCCGTATTTTCTGTCCAGCTATGTGCAAAATGGATGGCATGTGGTCGGTCCATCCCATTCGTGCGGATTGCTCGGTGATCGACGCCGATGGAACCCACATTCGGCGTAGATCAAGCACCGGTTGACAGAGCAGAAAGACCGCGATTGATGATCGTGATACCTTAAAACTCGGTCATGCCCGCTTGACTAGGAGCGATACTCTGCACATCGTCTTCCCCGCCTTTGTAGCCGTAAGCGTACATGGACGCGCTGGCAGCTTCGGACGCGGAACCGAAAGATCCTCTGCGCCCTTTACCTAGCGCATTGACGAGATTCCCATTCAATCCCGTTCCCGCGCCTACGCCATTGATGCCGGTCCCGATGGCGCCCGAGCCCAGACGGTCGAATTGACTGTATCCTATTCCCTGCGGTCCGGAACGCGGCGGCGCAAGTGATCCGGATTCTGTAGGTTGTTGCGAGACGACGGAAGATGCGTAGCCGGTATATGATTTCTTGGCGCCGGGAGGGAAGAGGGGGAATGCGGAATTGGTTATAGCTTGAGAAACGACCGATTGCGCGTCGGGAGGCACGAACGACATCGTATTGTGCGTGCGGTAATAGGAGGGGTCAAAGCGGCCTGCAGCAGGACTGGATATACGGGCTGCATCATCATTCAATTTCGTAAGCTCAAAGGACTGCTAGAGGTGAAAAGGAGAAGCAAAAGCAGAGCAGACTCACTCTTGTCGAGATACTCGGTCGCAGGCGCTTCCCGTCGCTTGAAGGGATCCATGGCAGCTGCCAGCGTCTTCTTGGGACGGCTGAATTGGATCATACTTGGTTGAAGATTGCTCAACGGGCCTTCGACAAAGCACGATTTCTCCTTGAAATGCGTGAGGAGGTAGAGCCAGAGCGGGTGCTGAGTGTACTTCATCAGCACGAGAGCGTCATACAATGATAGATTGGGCAGACACTTACTTTGCTGAGGACCTTGGGGTTGCCCAAAATGACCACACCGTATTTGGCTCGAGTCAAAGCGACGTTCAACCGTCTGGGGTCATTCAAGAAACCGATACCTTGATGCTCGTTGCTTCTCACACAACTGAGAATGATGTAATCCTTCTCTCGTCCTTGGAAAGCGTCCACACTGGCTACTTCGACTTCCTTGTACAACTCCTTTTTGAGCGCTCCGTGGAGCTGCATGTACGAAGCGACGTAAGACCGCTGTCCTTCGTACGGCGTGATGACACCGATCTGGCTTGGCAAGACGCCAGATTTGAAGAATTTCGTCACCATCTTCTCGACGTTCGACGCTTCGGTCCTGTTCAAGAACGACGTTCCGCTCGAAGAGATCTCCTCGGTACCGAGGTTCTGGTGGAAGAACATCGGAGTGTCTCCTACCGGCCAAGGGAAATCGACGTTCTTGCGCAATCGCTCCGGTGCAGTAACACCGTTCTGCAAGGTGCCTTCGTAAAACATGTTGGATGGGAATTCGGAAAGACAGGGGTGCATTCGGTATTGCACCTGCAGACGGATTGGTCGATTGCCGAGAATGACCAAGCGCTCGAACAGTGATTGCGACAGACCAGCACGGGCCGCCTTCTTGTTCATGATGACAGGGCCGAGCTGTTGGTGATCGCCGACGAGCACAGCTTGTTTACAGCCCATGACAAGGGGTATCATACATTCTATAAGTTGTCAGCTTGAGGCGGAAGCGAGAATCGATCAAGCTCACCTGGCTCGGCCGACTGAGTCGCTTCGTCGATCAAGACAGTCCTGAACTTGAATTTAGCCAATCGGGGATCGCCTGCGCCAACACAAGTGGTACAGATAACATCTGCCGCATTGAGGATATCCTTCTCACATGCCCTGACCAAGCTCTTGTATTTCCTCTCATCGCTTTGACTAAGTTCGCCTTGATCCGTTCGCAATTGAATCAGTTTCTGGAGTTCGGGATGAGTATCGGCGTTGGCGACCTGACTATGGAGCGAGAGGAAAGCGACTGAGGAGTCGAGAGCTTCACGGGACTTTGCGGCAATACGGACGACCTTGAGACCTGTTTGATGTATCTTCTCGCAAAGGTGATCGACGGCAACATTCGAAGGCGCGCATACAAGCACTTGACCAGGGTTCATCTTGGCTAGATGATAGACAATGGAAGCGGACGTAACGGTCTTACCGGTACCGGGTGGACCTTGAATCAAGCTGAGTGGCTTCTGGAGTACCGCTTTGACAGCTGCCATTTGTGAGTGGTTGAGTTCGGGGAGGTTGGGAGCTGAGAACCGCTTTGGCATCTGAGTACGAAGCACCTGGGGTTCGAGCTCGTGGCCGAGCAATTTGTGATACTGAAACAAGCATAAGCTGCAGTCATTGGAGTAAACATCGTGCGACTCACGATATAGCCGCTGACACTCTTCTCGTCGATAGCAAATGTCTTCATCGCAGCCTGCATACGGTCGAAACTGGTGGCTTTCCAGACGAAGTCGGCGGAGAACCCGTGCGTGCAGTCGGTAGGGACCCCGTCGTTCCGTCTGAGCTCGAGACAGATCTCATCAGAGACATCTGAGGGACGAATGCACTTGTCAGCTAAAATCAAGCAGTAAGGTAACAGGACAGCTGGACGCACTATTAGGGATCTTGATGACACTGCCGATGCCTTCCCAAGCGACATCACTAGCCCCTCTAGCCTTGGAAAACGCTTGCATCCCCTTAACACCCATACTTGTCGGCGTGCCGATAAACTTTATTCGAAGTTCGTCTCCCACAGCAAGCCTGACTTCGCCACTCTCCAACTTGGGCATGCAGAACCAAGCGAGTCGTTTCTGGTTCAAACCCATATCCCACCGAATAGTGATATCGTTCTCAGTCTGTGATTCTTTCATGCGCTTGTCGAAATCTGCCTCGATCTTAACCAGCGGTCCAAAGATGTTCTGATACTGATATGCGTCCTCATAGCTGCGCACACAGGGCCGTCAATTCTGCCATAATATTGAGATGATTGATAATGACATACCGGAGCAGGATCGGCAGCATTTCCTCTTCACCAGATTGAGCCTCGGCGTCCTCTAGCCTAGCATCAGGGTTGTCCCTCCAGAGCTCTTCCAGCTTCGCTATCTGCGCCAAAGAAATTTGTCTCGCTCGAAGCTGTTCGGCCTCCGAGGGGACTTTGACCAACCACGAGAGGAACGAGCGATCGTCAATGATGGCCGACCACTGGGAAGTGTCCCAATTGATATCGCGAGAGCTTGTGAGTGCTGCGCAAGGTTGCCTGATAGTATGTCGGCGTGAGCATTAGCTCGGATAAAGGGAAAGCGTGGCTTCACGTACCGACAAAGAAGGACGACGACCGTGTCGCTCTTGGCAGGGATGAACCCGAGCATGAAGACGTTCTTGCTTCCGCAGTTGTAGCCTATTACCATTGCATCATCAGTATTCCATCGAGCAAGTCTGGAATCAACGCTCAGGACACTCACATTCTGGGACAGTCTCCCCCAAAGCGCTCTCCTTGTGCAGAACCACTTCCTTATGCTTCGCTTTGACCAAGTGGTTGACAATATGTGACGCGGACGTATTGCCTCGCGAATTGCAGAACCATTTGCTGCAGTGTAAGCACTGATGATGGGTGATGATATCAGTCTCTGTGTTTGAGATAGTGATGTAGGGTTACGCACTTTTACGACGCATTGTGGGTTGTGTATGCCGCAGTAGCTGTGTTCGAGGGTGCATGAGCGTTGTCACCAACGACATTCAGTAGACGAGAAAGCGGTGAGAAACGACAAAGGAGCATGAAAGCTGGCTAGCTCGCTCGGTCGCCTGAACTCACCTACAAGCATGCTCGACCCCAGCGCCCAACATCGCCCGCTCCCTCTCGTCCTCGTCGTAATCGCCGTACCCCTGCCCACCGTACCCCTGTCCACCAAGTCCAAGCCCATAGCTATGGTCATGGCCATGACTGTGTCCATGGCCGTTGCCCAAAGCGAGATCGCCGAGCTGCGAGCTCAGATCACCGTTGATGGTAGGCGCGACGCCGTTGAGCACGCTTTGTGGTAAGGCAGAGTAGACCGAGGTCGTGTCGTCCAGATCGGCGCCGTACTGCGTTATAACGCGGCGATCAGCACGCAGCATGCAGTGATTATGAAGCGTTGGAACGAAGGGTTTGCACAAGATGGGTGGCGAGGTATCCATCCATCATGTGTTATCCATCATTGAACGACGAGCGACGGACAGCGAAACACTCACCTGCGATGCACCCTCAAAATTCGTGAACTCCATCGTCTACCTATCCAGATCTCCCTCGTAGATGTCGGGGTATAGATGGGTCGCTCAGAAGAACAAGCAAGATGGAAGGATATCGAGGAAGTTAGATAGAAGATGCAGGGCGAAATTGACTTGGACCAGGACGATTTCGAAACATTTTGCTACAGTATTATTCATTACACGAGCTAATCGAGATTCCCGCGCTGCGAGACTGCTCATCACGTTACATTTCACGGTCAACACCGATTTACATTCATACAGTATCTCTCCTTTTGTGTTTCTACTCGCTCGTTCCAGCGCCAGCCTGTTTGATCTATCACACTCGACCATATGCATGAGATTGGAACTACAGCTCCTCGTTATCTCTCCACTGGACTGATTGCATACTCGCGCCTCGACCGATCGCCGTTCACTATACAATTACACTGTTGACGAAAATGTAAAGGCAAGAAATCGCTCGGAAACCAAATAGGAGAGGGGTACTAGGTCATAAACAGAGGTGTAACACATTGCGTGGAACATCGGTATCGATAGTCCGAGGGTACATGAGTCTAGGTGAGGTATCGCTGACTAGATGACAGAATCGGGAACAGAAATTATAGACATGCTGGGGGAATAAATAGATAGGTGAGACATGTCAAGATATTCGCAGTTGAAGCTGGCGATGCGGCGCAAGATCGAGCGGTCGCGTTGTGGATAGAACCACTCGCTCACGATGCCTACGCCTCGGACGAGCCGCTCTCGTCACTACGAGATCGCTTGATGCCGCGCTGCAGTTGATCGGCATCGTTCCAAGACGCGGTCGCATCGAAATGAGCCGTGGTCGGAGCTGTAAGAGCGGACGAAGGACCGGGGAGCTGGACAGTGAACGGGACCTCGTTCTCGCCGTACATCGGAGGAGGAGGCTGGGAAATCGGATACGTGTATAGGGGTACATTGGCGGACGTTGCGTAGGAGGCGGCTGTCTGAGGTCGGACGTTCATGTAGTCGTCAGGCTCGCCCATGGTGACGCTAACTGTGCGAGGCGCCGCAGAGACGACGCGAGACCGATGTCCAGGCATTGGCTTGATTGTTCGCGAGCTGAAGCTGCTTGCAGAGCGTACTTGCTGGTTGTAGATGTCTGGCGGCGGAGTAGGCAAAGTGAGAGTGACATTGGCCAGATCACCCGCGGGATCATTCTCCGTCATGCCGGGATGCCACTCGATCATCCCATCCTCAATTTGCTGCCACTTGCTCTTTCCCACAGCTCTATAAACTTGTGTCAGCACACATCCAGACGCACAGGCTTGGCACAAGCCACACTCACTTGTCCAAGATGTCGCGACGAGTATACTTGTAGTTCTCGCAACGCTCGACGACCTTGCGCCTCACATCTCGGATGGCGATCCGGGTGTGGTAATCCAACTCGGGCCACTTGATCTCCGTCCCTTCGTACTTCTTATCGCATCTGCTGGTGAACGCGTCCAGTTGAGCCTGCACTCGCTTGCCTCGGTGATAGAAAGCTTGGAGCATCTCGGTCTTCTCAAGAGGAGTGCAAGTCGAGGGGATGGATCCGATAAGAGGGACCGAGTCAGAGTTGATGGTCAAGTCGTTGTTGAGGGTGTAGTAGAAAAGGGGGAACAGGTGAGGGATCTCGTGGTAAACTTGAAGAAGACCATAAAGGGATAGCTGGACCTTGGCTTGAGACTGGGTTTCATCAGCGCTTTTTGTGACACTAAGACGAAGGATACTTACTCGACCGCTGCCATACGAAGCCGACTTGACCCTATAGCCCAGCTTCACGCCTTTGGACCGCTTTGAAGGTCGGAAGTCCTCCTCGTCCTCAAGAGCGGCGTCGCTGTCGTACTCGTCATCGGGCTCGTCGCTGTCGGAGCGGTGTCCGCCGTCAAGGTCCGCGTACGATACGGTCCGACTCATCTGCCTCAGCCTAGGCGAAGCTCGCACTGAAAACAGCTCGTCAGCGCCTGATCGACCGGAGCAAATGCGCTTACTAATGTACTGACCTGGAGCATCGACCGGAAGACGTTTCTTGATGGTGGATGATTTGCGATTGGTGTTACCTTGATAATCGCTCGCATTGCGAGATCGAGCAAACTGATGAGTTGTCAACAACGGACATTGCGAAGGATGAGGAATAAATCGCTCACCCCACTGCCAGTTAGGCCGACATCCGCAAGCAGCTTCCTGTTGTTGAGGATCTGCGCTTGCCTCTCTCGCTCGTATTCAGTCTCCCCAAGCACTTGATAATCGGGCTTGGTCTCCTCCCTCTCCGAATTGAAGTTGAAATGGTCGTTACTGTACGCCCGACCAGCGTAGAGGACGCCTCCAGGTTGCGCATGAGGTCCAAGACCAAGAGCGTGAGACTGAAGGTCGAAGCTCGGGGTGAAAGTACTTGGATAGAAACGCCTGTTGGGATCGCCGAGTGAGTCTGAGACTTTGCGAAGATCTTGCTCGCCCGAGTTCAATCTATCCATATCCAGCCCGAAGCTCGGAGTGACGAGGCGCTGCACTTCGTGAGTATCGCTTGCGCCAGATGTGGATCGCGACATCGAATACCCTCCGTTGTTGGCGAACAGAGCTGGGTTGACCATGCGCTGCTGATTATGGCCGTCGGCGTCGGATATGGTGAAAGAGGGCTGGTGCACGCCCAATGAAGGGTAGAGACTGAGCTGTTGTCCAGCTGCGGTGGGGGAGACATCGATCAAGGGTCCGGTGGCGGAGTGTGGCGAAGACGAGTATCTCGAAGAAGCGGTGCGATCCGTCGCCGAGTGCATGGGATGAGCGTGGCTGATAGTCCTGATCATTGGCTGAGAACCACGAGGATCGTAAAGCGGAGCAGTGGTGTTGGGATAGTATGGGAGAGGTGGCGCGGTGCTGGGATAGCCGCCAGTGAAGTAGTTGTTGGATCCTGACAAAGAGAGCGAGGTGGGTTGGTACGCTCGGAACGATTGAGTCTGGGCTGGATAGGCCGCGTATGAGAACTGTTGGTCGTCGTGGCTCAGCTCTGGCGAGTACACCGGGGTGGAAGGGATATTGAGCGATGGCTGAGAAGGTGGTCGCTGGATGTTTGGCGATCCGGCCGGCGACATATGCATACCTGTCATAGAGGTGCGGCGATTGTCATCGAAAGATGGGGGCATGAGGGAAGTCATCGCGATGTGAGGTTGCTCTACGCTGCAGCAGTCAGTCTGAGGGACGCTGGAGGTCGTCGGTGTAGGTCACCCAGGTCGCTCAGAGATGGGATGCTATGAGGTTCGAGTGCAAGGAATCCCGTACGGTGATGAAAGGATAATCAAGTTGAATAGGTGGTGGGGGATGAAGATGTCAAGGGAGTCGCAGTGGTCCGTTAAAAGGACGACGAGAGCGACGAGTGGCGCACGACCGATGTCAGACCGACGGGCCATGACCTGCCCGTGCGTAGCACGGCCACCTCCTTCAAACGTCAAGGGCGAAATGTGACGAGTGAGCTCACTAGTATTGATTGCCTCTTGCGGGACGCCGCGCTATGCGTGACAGCAGAGAGCTGTCAAGGGCTGTACAGCAACAAAGGAAGATCGTGGTTGAGGTCATCCGGGCAGGAAGATGCGGAGGTGGCGATGAGTACATGATGAGGACGAGGCGAGGGTGGCCGAAGATGAGAGCGGTAGTGCATCGCATGGAAGCAGTGATGCAATGGAGGGAGTGACGATGAAGCGGGGTCCATTGGCGAAGGTCGAGCGAGGGAGCAGAGACAGCCACGGCGAAGAGCGCAGTGGCGATGATGGTCCATTTGTCCAAGGGAGTCGTTTGGGATATGAAGATGGTTCGAAAGGATATCAAACGATACTCGTCAGCATATTCTATGTAATGCTCTCACGCTCGCGTAGACGCGATGCTACTGCTGTAGAGACAGTCCGAAATCGGATCGCAATCAGAGGGAAGGAAGGTGTCATGGACCAAAGGTACTCCTGTAAAGGACTTTGGGTAGGATATGTTTCGGAAGTAAAATGCCTTTGAGCAGCCGGACTGCGATGTAGGTGATATGCCATGGCGTGACTCGGCGACCATGGCTTAAAGGGAAGGGAGAGGGGCAAGTAGGACGAGGTGTAGAGGTATGGAGGTACCTAACTCACAGTCGAAGCTTTGAGATAGCCGTGATATCGCCACCCGCAATCGGAACTTGGGAAGGCTTGGGCGGGTTCGAGGCGTTGAAGGATGTTGGCGGCTGGTCGAAGATGACTGGACTGCCGGTCAGATGGGAAGTGAAGTCGGTAGGCTGAGGAAGGAGGTGTGGCAAAGGTACCGTATTGAGTAGGATGAGAAGGAAGGACGGGTAGGTGCTTTGTAGGTGGTGAAGGTACTGTGAAAGGTAGACAGACAGTCGAGTACGGCGAGTGGGTATGAAAGCGAGTGGACGAACGGAGATGAGTTGCGAATGGAGATAATGAAGGAAGAAGTCACCAAGTCTTATACTGCTAGTCGCTGGTCGGACTCGACGTCAACAACGCCTCGAATAGGAGTATGGGAAGTGTCGTAGTCGTGTGCACCTATCGGAGTGTGGAAGAAGGTGTTTCAACGTTGTACGGTTGCACGAACGAAGCAACTTCCGACCTCTGCACTACATCCGTGTGTGATGTGCGTGTGTCTAGACAACGGGGATGGGCGTCAGAGGCAGAGGCAGAAGCAGAGTGAAGATGAGTTGTGGTAGTACACCGTGTATTATATGTCAGACTTTGATCGTATCAAAGACACAGTCGCGGAAGGTTGTGTGCGTGTAAGCGTGCGTGTGGGGGATGCGTGATTGAGTTTCCTGATCATTTGATTGTATCAATGATGGTTGGTGCGAGTGATGGTACGAGGGAGGTTTGATAGCTGATGGCTGGTATTTAAGTGCAGTGCGTAAGCATGCTGATCATGAATGAGCCAGCGGATTGGGGATGGATCATGCTGCTTCACCACCTCGAGCGCATTGGCTACTCATGCTGATCAGTCCCTCAAAGTGTCATAGCGCGAGATATTGATGACGCGCGGCGATTTGCAGAGCCACATTTTTTGGAATGTCAAGGGTGATGAGCGACGAGCGTAGCGTGACGTGAGGCCTTGCTGCCACGACAAGTCTGGTGACAGATCATTGACCTTGGATCTATCCCTCGCTCAAGATCTGGAATTGAATCGTAAAGCTGTTCGGTATGACGCCCGCTGCTAAGGTGAGCTCCGCCAGCATCTCATCGCCTGATCACGGCGCGACGTCGCTTGACGTCGCTCGGGCCTCGAAACTTTTTGATCATCAACAACATCATCATAACAAGCGTAACGTTAGCGCCGATATGACCGAGCAACATGGGGCGTGTCAATGGAGCTTCAAGTCTTTCGAGAATGATAGAATGATGGATTGATATATCTGTGTCATCGATGCATCTGACTAGTCAAGTAGTAAAGTCCCTTGCTGTTTATCTTATTTTGTACATACATGTGTACCCGGGATATCTCCACTCCGCTCAGCTTCTAGCGTCTGAGACGTGGGACTGCTCGACGTGAGACGCGAGACGACGGCCGAGCGACGGGCGGACGCGTGGTCTATTGAAGATGATTCCGAAACGCGAGGTCGGTGTATACACCTTGTGTGATGCGAGATGAGGTTGTGTCCTGGGGACGATAATGGGTGTGTGTTTTTGAGTGGAGGTGGAAACGAACGAAGCACGTCGCGGGGTCGCAGGGTGGCAGGTGTTTTGGTATTGGTTTTGCTTTTGATTTTGGTGTTTCGCGATGAATCGTCAGACAATCACGTGATTGTTCTCGTCCAGGACTTCGGTCAAAGTCGGGTAGCATAGCTCATCTCCTGCCAGCGTGGTATCGCTGCTGAAGCTGCTGCTGAGTGTTGGAAGCGGTATTGGCGGTGTTGTCGCCCCAATACGCCTTGTAGAGACTCTGGACCAGGTCGCCCAAGTGGGGGCAGGGATGCTGCAGTGGTGATGTAGCCTGCTTTGTTGGCGATGACGGCGACGTGG